>JALIZH010029484.1:0-84044 GCA_030522465.1 Rhipicephalus appendiculatus | reverse complement strand
TAATCGTCGTCCCGGGATCGTCTTCGCCGAAGGACGGGGATGAATTTTGGGCAGGGAGCTTCACTTAAATGTTTACATTGTGATATGACTAACAGGAGGTTGCTGCTTACCATAGACACACAAGTATAGCAACGGGGATAAATATACGTGTTTCTGACCTTGAGATGTACATTGAAGTTTGACGTCGATGTCCACGAAATAGAAATTACCTTTCCACAAAGTTTGCATTTTTGTTTTGAGCACCAAAGCATTAGATCCGTCCTCTACTGGTTCAAAGAACGTGCCTTCCAATATTGGCCACGCGGGCGTCCACTGGGGAGGCCGGCGCTGCGATCGTTTTGACGCCGGAGATAGGATGCTCCTGCTCGCCTTGTCGCGTAGTTGTGGAACGCGACGTTCGGGTGAACTCGCGGTGCGGGGCATTCAGTTTTCAGCGTGTGAAGCTTAATTTGGCCAGCTGGAGACAATATCACCACAAAGCAGTGCTAGGTTGCGTGCAAGCAGCGTCTAATAATAATAATAGAATATCTGGGGTTTTACGTCTGAAAACCACGATAAGGGGCGCTATGCAGGATGGCCCGAGCTTGGCGAAACTCGGGATCTTTCCTAGCTCTGGCGACACCCACTTTTGAACGAGCCAACAGTACGAAAAGGTCACATCCACCCTTCAGCGCGCGCTGCGTTCCATTGGTTACGATGGAACGCGGCGACACGTCAAGGACGGTCGACAAAATTGGGCGGTGTTTTCAAACCAGAGGCATCTTCTTTCATTTGTTTGTCGTTCCACTGAGTGCAGAAGTGCACCCATGCAATAAAAGTGCCAGAAAGGTTTACTGATGATATTTTTTAAAGGCAGGGGGCTGTTTAAATTCGTTTTGAAGCTTTTAATGTCTGTACTAAGTATCCTTTAGAATAATTAGCTCGGTGGCCTCTGAGATTAGTTCCGGCCGAGCACCTTACAATATCGCGACCGTAGCTAAACCCGAAGCCACTTGTACAATCATCATGGTCAGCCTGCACATTCTTGCGCGTTGCTCGACTGGCGCGCGCCCTCTTCATCCCTTCATGGTGTGCCCGCTGCCCGAGGACGTGCGCCCGGCTGATTAGCTAAGTGGCTGAGCGGTACACCTAGCTAAATAAGTCAAGAGATGCTATGAACAAGCTAATTAAGCCAAGGCATGCTAAGATCAAGCTAATGAAGCCATACCTTACTAAAACCATGCTAATGAAGCCATGTAAAGCTATGACCGCGCTGACTAATACCAGGCTAATTAACGCAACGTTAATTATAAGTACGCTAAATAGTCATCCTAATTAGACGGTAATGATATGATGCTAATCAAGATCATGTGAATTAGGTTTATGTTAATTAGTTACATACTAATCAAGGTCATGCTAATTGCACCCGAGGTAATTATTGTCGTTTTAATTAAAACCTTACCAGTCAAGGCAAAACTGTTCAATATTTTGGTAATTAAGTCCTGCCTAATTAGTATAATCAAAATTAAGACGGAGCTGATGCGTTCTTTACTTCGAAACGTATACCGAGCAGACTGAGTAGACGACCGACTTAAAACGCTGGAAGAAGCTAGGTGATCACAAGCTCCTCTATGGCTCCAGCCTTGCACAAGTAGTAAAGGCTGACCAAATTATTTTATATGCTGCTGCTTAGCGTCCACCGCATGAAACCTTTGACAGTCACACCGGCACCATGACAGTCACGAGTTGAACTGGGGCCTTCTCAGAATCAACGAGTTTGTACCCGAGTTCACGCGTCAATCAGTTTGATTGACAGACGCCCGCGGCGAAGATCGGGTCCACCCACCGCGATTGCGCTTTCCAAGGAGCAGTGCTCACGCCGCAACGCCAGCGAGCGGCATGATTCATCTATCAGCTTTATCGCGCAGACTGTGCACACACGCACGAAGAAATAAAAGTTATATCATCACGTGGCTGCGATGTCTCGCATTCAATTTCACCGCGCTCACGACGAACCACTCACAGCCGCGTTGCCGCAATGATGCGAGCGCCCCTGGTGACAACCTGTCCGTATATTTATCCGCAATATTTGATAGAAGCGAAACGAGCTACACGAGAGTGTAGCGTGTGCACCCTTGTTGCCTTCGAGAGTGGAAATTTCCATGCTGCGGGTGGAACGAAAGAACATGCCCGAAAGTGGAAGAACGCGCACGAACACGCCTGTGGGAGGCGCAATGCTGAGTTGGCAAAAAGATAGCGCGACAATCACGCTGACGTCGCTGCACTGTTGAAATGTGGACTGAGTGGCGGCGTTGACGTGTTCGCACGCGGTGTTTCTTTGATTACCGCCGCAGATGCCCCACATGCGTTTTTGACGCCACGCTCGTTCATGTAACCGTTTTTGTCAATGCTGCTATCACGCGCTCCGCTCTGTCTTTGTGCCATGACCGCCGCAGTGCGAGCTCGGAGCAAACTCGTGTGCCCGAGAAGCTCGGGCCATCCTGCATAGCACCCAAGATTGAGGGACGCCGTAGTAGAGGGCTCCGGATATTTTCTACCATCTGGTGTTCTTTAGCGTAAACTGACATCGCACTGTACACGGGCCTCCAGCATTTCGCCTCCATCGAACTGCGACCGCCGCGGTCGGGATCTAACCCGCGACCTTCGGGACAGCAGCCGACTACCGTAACCGCTACACCATCGCGACGGACCGCAAGCAGCTTCAGCTTGCTGGTGTACGGTTCGATGCCTCAGTGTCAGACGTATGCGACAGATTTCGTTGTAAGTTTTCACCATTACCCCCAAATGCAAACAAATGCACGACGCTTGGCTGGTAAAGCCGGAAATTGGAGAAGACGCCAACGCAAACTCGCGGGTACGCAGAAAGCACTTTCGTGACGAGGATTTCGTGTACGCCGCCGCAGCTAAGATGTTCGGCAACAGCTGACGTATGTTCACGAGCGCTCCTGGCAGCTCATCGTGTGCGTTTGTCGATGAATTTACTGATGATGGAGAACGCCAGGATCACTGTGAATTATATAAAAAAACAAAAAACGCGGCTGATGCCTCTGTCAAAAGAATCGGTATAACACGAAAGTGCAACGTGTTTTCACAAAGGTAGTTCAGCGTTTATTGTGCATTGTTTCACAATAAGGGCGAAGAAATGAATGCTACAGCAACAAATCGAAATGTCACTCGAAGAACGGCAAGCAGCTTGAAACTTGCTGCGTGCCCCTGAAGCTGAAAGGAGGCACGAAATGAGCATACAAAGGACGAGCACGAACTAACTGTCACAGCTCGACACCTAAAGCACTCAGCTCTAACACAAAGAAAGGCGCACGAAACGACCGCACAAGTGCACACAAGACGAGCGCGAACAACTGTCACAATTTTTACTTCATGTGCGAGCAGCGTGCTCCTTTCGTAAACGCGGCCGCTGCGGTCAGAGTAGAGACCTTCGCGCACCTTTAACTACTGTAACTTCATAGCAAACTTCCGCTGGAAGCACAAGACGTAAGCGCCCTAATGCCCCGATCAGGAGATAAGCGCGCGCGCACGAGCGGCCACGCCCCGTGGAGGCACGCGCTCACCGCAGCAAGAGGCACGGCGACCTTTAGAGCGCGCACTCCGTGCCACCTTAGCGCCATCTCGCTACTAATGACGAAAACGCGCTGAAGTCGATGAGCTCTGAGGACCGCCAACGGTATGTGGTGTATATAAATAGCTTGCCGTTAGCAAGCTGAAGTACGTACGCTCCCGTGGCCGAGAGGCTTACCGCCGCACGTTGTGGAGCGAGAGGTCACAGGTTCGACGCCCGGTGACAGAACGTTTTCATCTAGTTTTTTCTTTGATCTGAGAAGGGCTCCCTTGTGCTGGCTCGGCGGTCTCGGGTTTCAGCGGTCAGGTTGGGAATCGCCAGTATTGATGTGATGCACTAGGGCGTCCGTCATTCCAGGACGTTCCGTTAACACTCCCGAGAAGGGTGCCAGCACGTCCTCCAGCTACATCCGCTGGTGTTTCGTTCCTTTGAAGTCGTTGAGGGAGTTCTAAGGGCCGAGTTCCGTGAATGGCTGCAACGCATTCCGTGTTTTCTGGCACAAGCAGAGTCTCTCTTCTCCGCAAAGGGCGTTGCTTCGGACTGGCGATGAAGGCAGTAGGCTATTGCAGGAAAGCCGACTGTCAACCTCTCGTCTGCAAAAAAACTTGACTTAGAACCATTGACACTAATAGACTAAGCAAACAAACAAATCGTTGGCACTTCGTTTTTCCATTAAAGCTTATCCCTAAGTAAACACAGCCTTCGCCGTTCGATACGTGGCTTGATAACATTCACAATCGCGCATTAGCGTTACAATACTTGATCTTTTTAGCTTTACACTCTTCCAGCAACAGGTCACCGATTAAAGAGATGCCTGAGCCAGTATCGGGAAGGGAAGATACGATAGTTCTCAGCGCTTTAACTTTTATCGCCCGTTCTTGTGACCGAGCCTGCACTATGTGGAAAACAGCAGAGGAAACGATGAATGATTCACCTGCTTGATTCTCCTCGACTGCACGTACCGGAAAACGTTCGTCGCTCCTGGCATTGATGACAGTGGGTTACGACACACTGCCACTGTTCATTGTCGCCGGCTGAGCCAACGTTCTGCATTTGTGCCACGGCGGGCCAAGGGTTGCCGCCTCACATGACCAGTTTGACCACACTGGTCGCATACTATTTGAGCATGCTTGCGTAGGCCAGTTAGCCTATCCCTGGAATCACAACTTTCCGCGGAGTAACCCTCGCAGTACCAATCACAGCAGCGCCTCTCGCAGTCGGCTCGCGCAGGAGTTGTGAACCCGGCAGATCGGGATTGGGCGTCCGACTGACTACGCTCTTGCATGGCTCGAGCAAGCAGCAAGCGCTCTGCGCTATGACCCTGCTCCCCTCACGTTTAGGCTACTCCCAGGTGTGGCGTACCCCCTGACACCGTATTTAATGGGGCCCAGCGCCGCCCTTGCTCATACGCGAGGCGGTCCAGGGCGTGGGAGGAGATTGCCATATCTGCGTCTGCGCTCGTGAGGCCGTATGAGGGACTAGCTACTTGCTCAAGCCAAGCCATTAATCTGGTTCCACATAGGTTCCAGCTAGTAAGCGGAACTTTTTGCAAAAAAGTTCCGCTTACGTAGGTGCAGCATGCGTCCCAGATAACGCCTCGAGTATGCGGAACAGTGTTTCAGTTATTGGCTGGGTCGTGTATGCTGCAGCGTTCCGAGGATCTAGGTACTAAATCTAGGATATAGGTACTTTCAGTACCTAGGCAGTCTGTCTGTATCCCTGATGCGGTTGCGAGGGAAAAAAAATTATTTCTGACGCGGTCCGCCATTTTCTCGCCAGTTTGGCGGCTGTAATTATCACTACGGGTAAATAGAAGATGAACAGTACCACAATCATCCCAATCTGCGACAACAACATGCAAACTACGCACAGTACTGGAATCGAACTCGGGACCGCATGCACTGAGAGCTGATGACTTACCCATCGCACCACAACGCCACCACAACAACGCTCGTTTTTTCGCGGGGGTATATATCTACCATGTCGTTTGCAAACAGTCGGCGCGACGTTGAACTTCTGTTTTCGTGCCATGTGCATGTGTTTGAGCGTGCATTAGGTCAGCAAATAGTTTGCGGGGCTCCATGAACTCCAGACAAACGCGGTAAGCACCTTCAGCTCCGACTTCGGTTCGTAATTCGCCGTGCCGCAAGAACGATTAACGTGTGTCCGTGTGTCGTTAGTGCTTCTCCGTGAACAGCAGTTGTTTCGCTCACCGAAAATTCGCGAATGTATACCAGCGTGACGAGGATATCTTCAGATCTCGAAACCCACGTACGTTTTTCCTATGTGCGTGTGCTGCGAGTAATTTCCGTTATTTATGCCGCGATGTACACACGTGTCAGTGACAGCAGCCCGTTCTCAGCTGTTCGTGTAACGTTAACCTGCTTTGGCAAGTTAACGTTTGAGTGGGTATTTAACGTGCCTACACTAACATTTGCATTTTGTGTGCGTGAACCATCGCGAGCCGCACGTTGGGGCAGCAGCACCTTTTTAGCAGTTCGACGATCATCTGTTTCAGGAATTACCACTCATGCGCGCTATTTCGCGCGATACAGTGGTTTTTACGCATCTTCAGTCTTTAACTGATCTTATATATGGGAACTAGCTACTCTTACCTTTATTCAGCATCACGCCACTGTTCAAGTGAATGCCGAAACGTACGCCAAGATCAAGTATGACGTACACAAATTTGCCACGGACAGGTTTCCCTCCAAATAAATAGTGGATGTTTTTTGCACACCTTTTTCGCGGAAGTGCGCGTGTAGTCGGGGTCAAGATATGGTGCAGAACGAACTTGACAGTATTGTTCCTGCATGCCTCAATAAAACAGCTGATCTTTAGAAAATGAGAATATCTTATAACTTGTACATTGCCACAGCAGTACACAGGTTGGCTTGATCGTGGTTCAACGTTACAAATACCATGCTAGAATATGAGAACTGTAGCACATATTCAAAACTGCGAAAAAAAGGTCGCTGGCATATGCTCTCCTGCTGCCTTGTGCACCTGTACTCCATTTTCAAGTTCAGCATGTAATTACACAACCATTAATAAAAGTTCAACCCACCAATTTTCAATCAATGTGGATCATTTTCTGTCTCACTGCCTTCCATTTATTCCTTTTGTGCAATGTTTTCCAAAAATGATCCGTTCAACTTGTTTTGTAGAACACGAGCATTGATATTGATAGGCCAGTGTTTCAGGAATCTGTTCTGCATGCACAAATAGTTCTTTTTAATGCGTGACAAATGTCATAACTCGACAACTGACAAAAGAAATGTTGTTTGTCGTCCTTTATTGGAATCAAAACAGTAACACTGGGACTTTCCCAAATGCAGGGAGATGTATGATATCCTAAATAAAGTGTGCCGTTAGCACTGGAAAGTGTTCCCACCATAGACCTTCTTGTACAAAAACAGGTGGGCCATTGCTGCTTCGCCAGAAGTGTCTTCCTGAAAAGGATATCAAATAAAGAAGTTCATTAGGCTCTAAAGTGTGCTTACTGATACGAGCTTGTAAGGGAGTGTTTAAAAAGTTTCGATTACCTTCGTGGCAGTTGTGGTGCCCTTGCAGCTCCAATTGGCTGGAACGTGAGAGAAAATGTTAAATATATGTTATATATGCTCATCCTGATTAAAACGTCCCATACCCACCCACCTACACACACAATACCGTGGCGGGTATTGACGTGAAACTATCGAATATTTTCGAAGTAGAAAATTTAATGGGAGCCGCTCCATTTCTCTTACCTTTAAACAATCGGTGTGGGACTTTTTCGACATGCGTGGATACAGGGACGGTGAAGGGCCTTCTCCCTCATGCAAGATCACGTTGCGTGTCATTTTCGTGGTGTCCGATAATGAGCGGCTTGTCAATCTCGAAGCCAATGGCTGGAAAAAATTTGAAAACTCTTGTCGGTACCATCACTCCTTGTTTTCGTTATTACGTTAACAGTACAGGACCATTACGTATTCACATAAAAACGCTCAGTACTTGACATACAGAATCTAAATGTGTCAAAAGTGGTGCACCAGAAGTGATTTTCTGAGATAAATTAGTGCGAGCGCCTTTTCAAGAAATTACACCACACCACATGACACTGCACCAAACAAGGACACTCAGCGACGCATCAAACACCACTCCGAACCCCACTTCCTGTTGTCACAGACGTTAAAACACGGAATCATAACTGACTGCGCGTGATGCAAACTAGTTCGTCGTACTCTGGAAAGACTGCCGAGGCTAGCCAGTCGCCAGTCATGCAAGAAATGATTTTGATAGGTCATCATGGATTGTTCTAACACACTCACGCGAGCCATCCGAGGAAGCGAGCCAGGAGCGTAGCAAAGAGGAGGGTTGGGGGTGTGACCCCCCCCCCCGAAAATTTTCAGTTTTCCTTACGTATATATACACGCACACATAAAAACGCACGCACGAACATACATAAAGTATGGTTGAACCACCCCCCCCCCCCAAAAAAAAAAATCCTCGCTACGCCCCTGAAGCGAGCGATGTCATTTGTTAATATTCCCGTAAAAGGCAGGGTTTACACAGAAAACCTCAGTGAACCTCGCCTACAGCTAAGCACATCAGACTGATACAGTGTCCTTTTTTTTTTTTCATCGTGAGTGTTTGATCATTTGCAAGATTTCTCGGCGAAATTTACATATCAGCTGTACATGACACACAATTTATGTTGCTGACAGACGCTTGCGTATTCATCCTGCTAGTGCTAGCTAATGCACGCCCAAGCCCCCCTTCATTTCGTTGTGGTCGCATAAACTTTTAAGCCACACAACGAAGACTGAACTCACAGCCATCGAGAAGAATGGCGCAGACTGCAAGAGTTCCCGATTTGTCAGCCGCCTTGCCGCTAATTCATAAGCAATATAAACGCTCGTCACTCACCTCTGCGTAGTGAATGCAGGATCTATAGTCCGAGGCTTCAAAGGCGAACTTGAGAGCGATGGTCCCAGAGCCTCCTGAACCATCTACAAACACGAACAAAGCTTCGGAAAACAACGCGCATTCACCAGCAAAGAAAATGGCGCACGCTGTCTGTAGACCTATAGCCTAGTCAATCACTCGTCAGTGCAACTACGTAACCACCGCAACGCTCCGCCAGTGAAGAGAGTGTCGGTGAGAGTACACGGACACGCTTTTTTCTGTTTGCAGGAAGATCCGCTGCAGAGAGACATAGAGGCTCTGCAGTCGTTGTTTCACGAACGCCAGTCCCGCGTTTGGCGTGCGCTGTTTCGTTGCAGCACTATAGTTGTTTCGTAATCGAAGAAAGGATTCATGGGAAGGCTTGACCTCCTCTCCGACGCGCATAAGCCGTATAGCTGGAACATTAGATGCAGATACCGCGTCGGTTTGCAGCCGTAAGTGGAACAACCGTCAAAGCACGCCATGCGGTAACCGGAACAAATCGCTGAGTTCGAGTAGACATGTCGCGTTCCACTTAACTAAGCAAAAACTAAAGAAAAAAACAGCTGCTGTTCCAGATAGCGAGCCGTGATCCACATAACACCTCCGCCTGTTACGGTTATCGACTGCTTACGACTGCTTTAGCTGGAACGTATGTGGAACAAGATTAAGAGTGCAGTAACGGCTCAAAAGCAGTTTGCGGCGCTGGCGGTGGCACGTAAGTGCTTTGAGATAACAGGGTGCCTTGTACCACACGAGCCTCCCGTGTAAGATTTTCAACGGTTTCGAATGCGAGCCCGTAAAGAAATGGCCTGAACCTGGAATGACTCTGTCGAATGAACCACGCTACTTTGTTCCTTTCCAAAGCAGTCGGTGGTGCTCGGCGATGCAATTGTTGCATAGCAGACTTTCTTCCGGATGCTGGGCTTTTAAATTGAAGCTCACGTTGCACAGGCAGCCAGAGGGCAGAAACTCACTTCGAAGCACTGTTCTAATATGCTCATGTGGTGTAAGGTGATTGTAGCCTCCACCATCGTCCTGCGGCAACCCGTAAACTGAGTGGCATGATCCAAGCATCACATCCGAGGCGCCAGTAGCTCTGGCGTAGTTGTCTACTCACTCCTGGAAGTCGGCCGCTTATTATCGGTAGACGAAACCCTTGTACGTGGGTAGGTCGACTTGAGGTCGGAGCTGTGGCTCACCGAGTACTGTCCTTGGTGCTACGGCCAAACTGCTCATGCGGTCCATGACCTTGTTGCCCATTTCAGCGTCAAGCTGAAATGTATGTAGCTGCTGTGCCAGCAGCTTGTCAACCTGCTTTAGCGCGGGACCCTGCTTGCCGCCAAGATCTGAGACTGGAGGTGCTTTCCGTCTGCCGGCGCCATGGGTAGAAAGAATACCGCGGAACAAAAAGAAGAATTTCAAACAAATGAAAACTTCAACCAGCTCCGCTTCGCGGACACCGATGAAACAACGAAGCTGGTGGTGTTCCCTTCGTCAGGCTAACGCAGGTCTGTGTTTTGCAAGTCTTTCAGATAAGTTGTATGATTGCTCCATATTAAAAACCTTGTTAAGCTTTGAGGTGGTAGTAGAGTTGTATTGCATCTTGACCATACCACTCTTATACAATGGTTTACAAAGAAGCCGTCGCTTCAGACACTCCGGTATGTTTTATCATTGCTCTTTTTTGAACTCTTTGTTAAGCTTTGGGGTGGTAGTATAGCCTCGATCTTTAATAACCACGAAGTATCACATGACAATGGTGTGACTATGGTAACGCGCAAGCCCTTTGCTGGGCTAACTGTTGCCTTCTTCCTTTCTAGTGGAAGTTGTGTGCAGAGGGTTTCACCCAATTTCTGTGGCACAGAAGCGTTTATGTTTATGATACCTTTCTGATAGCCTGCGCCGATTTCTGTGGCACACGCCCGTTATTGGGCTAACTGTCAACTTCATTTTTAGTGGACCGATGGTGAGTAGCGGGATTTACCCAATATCTGTGGCGCATACTTGTTTATGATGCACCACAAGCGTTACCACGGATTCCGGACATGAAAGGCTCTACCACGAACAGCTTTGCTGTTAAAGCTCCGGGACTCGCTACACGTAAGCTCGATGAACAAAACAAAGGACCGGACCTACCTCCATTGTGCTATTCCTAAGCGTGGGATGAAAAACCACGTTGTGCGCCAACAGCGGGTTTTGGCCTTGAGGCATCCTGCCCTTAGATAATCAATGACAACAGAGGCTTCAAGTCACAACAAACAAAAACAATTTATTTCAAACTGTGACTCATATGGCCGGGTTGGCCCAGGGACACGGTGCATCTATACAGTGACCATGACCTCGTGTAACCGCAATCGGCCGGCGCGGGTGGCAGCGTTGGCGGCACAGACACGTCTTTCCTGGGCAGCGCACAGGCTGCTCCTTTTAAAGCGCGCACGTGGGCCACGCGCACCGCCACCGCGCAAGACGTGGTGCTATCTTTAGGTAGCCGGTATGCGTGGTTCCCAAACGCTATAAGTGTGAGGGGCATTCTTTGAACCTTTGAAAACGCGGATACTAAAATGCGTTTCAATTGCTTTCCGCTGTTATGCAAATTTTCGACTCACATGTTGGCTCTTCTCTGCCCCACGTGGCTCTTGCGCCCTAAACAAAGAATGTCATCATAACTTCCTTAACTGTGTAGCACTTAAAGAAATTCATTGCTGTGTTAACTACAACTATTACTCTGGCCTTCCACATCATAGCGCCTATGGTTCGTGGTAGATATGCATGAACTGCTCTGAATTTAGGTCTGTGGCGGGAAAGCCTACAGAAAACGTATAAAAGGGTTTCCCTTAGTGTAATTATGAAACGTTTAAATTAACGAAGCGTTCAACTAAACTTTTCTGGGATTCTTGAAGCTTTTAGTTCATACAGTGAATATGAATCAATCTATTTTGAAACGACAAAATGATAAAAAGACAAGACGTAGCTTTTGCACCTGCAAGTTCATAAATCAACGTTTACAGTTGTGAACAGTTGAAATACGTTTGCATTCTTTTCCCTATGACAGTAAAACGGGAATTTGTCAAGGAAGGCTGCTACATGTCCCTCCTTGAGCCAAGGCGATACAGCTGCGGCAAACACATTCATAACTACTACGTAAGTGTTTCTCAAGGACATCCAAGGATTCGATAGCTGGAGTAAGCAGCCCACTATCAGACAAATTATACCTGTCCAATAAAGTCACTCCAGAGGGATTTTCCACATCAGCTATGCTACCTAACCCAAAGGCAGAGACGCAATTGGACATGCACACTAAACAGTTAACTTCACCATCTCGGCACCAGCATTGTCGGCGGAATGGCCACAAGAAGCATTTCCAGAACTTATCGATACAACGTAGCACTACTTTCAGTTTTGTGGAGTATTAAGGGCACCGGAGAAATCAGAACTATTGGTGCAGTGCAAGCCAACTTTAGACGACAGCGAGAAGTCCCAGATACAGAAGGTACAGAAGGAGACGAAGCAGCAGCTCAAGCAAACACACCGAAAAGCGACATGGAATCAAAGGCGGCAGTATCAGGATTACGAACGCTTCAAGGAAGGTAGATAGATGGACTAGATGTTAAATATCCACCGCAAGTATTTGGAGCGCAGACATAGAGCAAAATTGAGCGAGACACGTGTAAGCACATACAGAAACGACTTTTTAGCAGAAGAAAAAAAATTCGGCAGATCCCACGCATTATGCGAATCACTTTGATGCGAAGCAGTCAGCGAGAAGCCTATGCCACGTACTTTTTATTTAAGCCTTGCGTAACGAGGTGGATTGGCGTCACTGTGTATTTTGAGCAGTTTTGCGCTAACATATGTTTCCAAGAATCGTAGATAGACTTATAACTAAAGGGTAAAATATGCTTCGACGTAACATCAACATTCACCTTAGAGCACGAACGTCACCTTTATTGAAACGAAGTACACTTTGGTGGGAGGATGCACATATCTCACTGGGGTATTTTTTCGGTGTGGAGCGACGCGTGACTATAGATTACTGAGTCATAGGAGCACACATGTAATGCATATTACATTGTTATAGAGGCGCATGGCCAACACTAACGACAATTGATGTCAATACTGCCTGGCGCCTGTATCAGTTCTTTCAACATCATAGTTATGTAAGCCGGCTTTTAGTGCATGTAGAGGGAGCAGAAAACTATGGTCATCATGAACCGCCCCGTGCTCACTTCGTCCTGTGCTTCATCTGCTGCTGCGCTCCCAGAACACGTGCGCCAATTTGTCCGGCTTGAGATGCAGTAACTCGGGTGTGCGAGGGAACGAGTACAGAGAGAGAGAGAGTGACAGAGATTAAAATAAAGAGGAAGAGAAAAATACAGCGAAACATAGGGATGAAAGACACGAAACGATAGAAAGAAAGATAAAGAATTAGACTGAGAGAGAAAGATATAGAAAGAAACGGCAACAAAAAAGACATAGGAAGAAGAAAGCAAGAGATAAATAGAAATACAGCGAGAAAAAGACACAGAAAGAAAGAGGAAGCGAGAAGTACAGAGAGAAAGAAAAAAAGGGAAGAGAGAGAAAGAAACGCATAAAGAGCACAAAGCAGAAAGAAATAGGCAGAGGTAA
Source organism: Rhipicephalus appendiculatus (assembly GCA_030522465.1). NCBI lineage: Eukaryota > Metazoa > Arthropoda > Arachnida > Ixodida > Ixodidae > Rhipicephalus > Rhipicephalus appendiculatus. Next base: position 70,912 of record JALIZH010029484.1, on the reverse strand, counting down.
AATCAGAAATAGAAATAAAAAGAAACAAAAATAAGATAGAAAATACACAGAAAGACAGACAGAGGAAAAAAAGAAAATGGTTGATCCCTCCGTCATAGGAATCGGTATAGCACGAAAGTGAAACGTGTCCTTACAGAAGTAGTTGGATGTTTAGTGTACACTGATATAAGATAGCTTGCACAACGTCTATTAGTGTTTGACAGTTAGGGCACCGTTTAACGTGGATGCATCCACGTTGACGCTTGGTGGTACATCTGTATGCTAACGTCCATGATCAATGATTAAACAGACTATTGTAGGCATAGATGCTTGTGGTAGCTGTACTGAGAGAGCGCAATTAGAGAAAGCGGTGTGACAGCCAGAACAGCGTCACTGATTGGACGCCTAACTTGGGCTGAGGTCGCCTACTCGCGGCATGTTAGAATTATTGAACAAGGCTGCCCGACCAAAGGGAAACGCAACACGCGTCGTATCTTCCCGTTGGCCGGCTGCGATTTTCTGCGGGGCGAGCTAGGAACGTGCAGTTACGTCCACGCGAACCACTCGCGCGTCGCAGAGTTATTTTTGGTATGGATCGATGCTATGAGCGAGGACGATGCTAGGGGTACGGTCGCCACCTGGCAGTGTGTTAATGCGTCGACAAAATTGCACTTTTCATATTCGAAACGCGCCGAATGGGACGAACGCGTAGAAACGACGCTTTGAAGGAACTGATCGTGCATTTCCCGGTCATAAGGCATTACTTCACTTTAGCAAGAGCACTGTGAGAGGACTGTGGCAGATGTAAAAGGCTTGTTTTTAATACCTACAGGGTATGTGACCGTGGCGCAGTGGATGGCGTGCCCGGCATCTCACGTCGCGGACGAAGAGGTCATAGGTTCGACTCCCGTTGACTGAACATCTTTTCTTTCTCTTCTGATCATGCGTATTTTTTCGACGTCATTTCCGTGACGGAAATAGCTCACTCAAATCTTGGTGGGCCCCGACATAAAACACTTTCGTGTTAAAAAAATTGGAGATGCTTTCACTAAGCACTAAGCCGCAAAAGCCTTAAAGCATGGAAACTTGACAATTCTGAAGACTAATCTGGTTGCTTCGAGGTTGTTTCTGAGTGATGACGGTTGTTTCTAGATTGCTTTTAGGTCGTTGCTAGACTTTAACTCGGTGATGCTAGGTTGTTTCTACGTTGATTCTCAGTGCAGAGAGGTTCGAGTTAAACCTCACGGTCACACACACGACACGGATGTCCAAACTCCAGTAACAGCAACTCGCGCTGAAGCGAGGCGTTCGCACCTCTTATACAGAGACAGACAGGACTTGGATATAAAACCAGACAAGAAGAAGAAAAAAGATGTTCAATGGGAAGAAGGAGAAGAGGTCGGCCTTGAAAGCATGTTTCAAGCCTGTTACTCCTCACTGGGGTAAGGGAACAATGGAAAGAAAGAGTAAAAGGGGGGGCATGATGAGAGGTGATTATGGTATGGCACAATGAATCACTGCACACACTGTCCTGTGCGCATTACGGGACGCACGAAAGTATCTATATATTAGCTACATTAGCACACGCTCTAACGACGATGATCAAAGCCGGTCTCGCTCAGAAATCTGAACAAGCACTTTAAGCTGCGTTGGGCGTGATCTACACGTTCGAATGCACCCGAAAGCTTCTCCTCCGAAAAGGGTCGGCAGTCCAGACGATCTATGAGGAGCTTTAATTTAATGACTGTCTGTCGGTCACGTATTGTGGGCACAAGCACTCCATGAGATGAATAGTCGCTGATGTGTGACACACACTGCAGTTAGTGTTTTGCTCCTGTCCAGTCTTGCAAAGGTATAGTAGTGTTTCCTGGTCTCTCCTTAGTCGGCGCTGAAGACGAAAAGCACGACCAGAGTCAAGTCTGTAAAGGCGCACGTGTCGATAATCAAGGTCATTCCATAGTCGTGTCATAGATGTTTTCATAGCCTTAGACAGGAAGACTTTGATGTCATATCGGAAAAAGTGAATCGATATGACTTCGCCGCTAGTGTGTGCCATTTTAGCTTCTGCGTCAGCTTGTTCATTTCCAGCTATGCCACAGTGACTGGGAATCCATTGTAATGCAACGGTATGTCCGGATTGGGACGGCTCAGTTAACCTATTCATTATGTCGTAGACTAGAGGACTATATCCGGTTCCTTGCTTCACGTAATTGCTGATTAGTTGAAGTACCGGCTTGGAATAGCAAAATAATGTCCATTTCACTGGACTTTGCTGTAAAATGTAGCGGGCAGCTCGTCGGACACCGGTCATCTCAGCGGCAGTAGACGATGTACGATGACTATTTGAAGCGTTTCGTGATTCCCATGTGAGGTACAGTGAAAAGACAAATTCGCGATAAAACCAAGCGTTCGCATCTCTCCTAGATCTACGGGCACGTCGTCGTTGGCTTAGGCTTTCCTTCGCTTCGGGATCTTCTCGCAACCGCCGTTGCCTTGCCCGTTCGCTATAGATGGGCTCACTACTGCCTTCTGTTTTTGTGGACAAGTGTTGAGCAGTGGGATTTGCCCACCTTCTGTGGCACATACCCGTTTATGAGGACAGTTTTCTGATAGGCCGCACAAAGTTCTGTGGCACACACCCACTTGTTCGGCTGCTTGTTGTCTTCTTCATTTGCAGTGAACGAGAAATAGGACTTAACCAACATCCGTGGCACATATAGGTTGATTTTTCCAGATAGCGTTGGACACATTACGGCTAGCTTAAACAGCTTCGCTGTTAAAAAGAGAGGAAGAGAGAAAACGCCAGGCCTGCCAGAAACCCACAGCATAGGCACCGGGCGTGGGGCGAGTTTGGACTGGTGGCGCCTCTTTCGGTGGCAACGGGGAACTAATGGCATGTGGGTGCCGGAACGGGCGCAGGCACTTGCTGCGGGGGCGCGGGCTGGATGTTGGTTTTGCTGCATTGTGCTCTCGTAGTTTGTGTCGTGCGCTGCTGAAATTTACGTCAAATGCACGAAGACTGAAGATTACAATATCTGTCAAAATATTACGGTCGGCGAGGGATCGAAAAAATTACACCATCTCCCGCTAAAGGGAACCATGTGTAGATGTGAAGCAGCGGGTGCTAACGCTTACATTGGCGGTGGCGTTGACGCTGGTGCTCATCGCAGCGTTGCGCAGGACAGAAAACTGGGGAGGCGCAAAGTACGCAGTGATGGAGCGGTGTTTCCTACTGGAACATGCCAATCGCTGCTAATGGGCAATGCGAGACAGAAGACTCCGACTGGACACAGAGACTCGCAGTCCGCTTTTAGTTAACGCGCACGCTGCGAATTTTTATTCAACAACGCACAGGAGAAATCTTCCACCGGCACCACCTAGGAGGTCAAGATCCATTGCCATATATACGGGGTGGCCAGTCAAAGGTTGTGCAGCGCGAGCAGTCGATTTTTTCAACCAAGAAACTCGCTAGCAGACGCTGCCTGCGTCGGCACGCGACGCGAGAGAGGGGGGAGCGTAGGAGAGGAGAGAGAGGGGGGGACGCGCATGCGCAGCGGGGAGTGTGGACGCCGCGGGCAGGGATGCCAGGAGGAGAGAGGGGGAGCGTAGGAGAGGAAAGAGAGGGGGGGACGCGCATGCGCAGTGGGAGTATGGACGCCGCGGGCAGGGATGCCTAGAGGAGAGAGGGGAACGTGGGAGGAGAGAGAGGGAGGGGAGGCGCATGCGCAGTGAGGGTGTGGTTGCCGCGGGGAGGAATGCCTAGAGGAGAGAGAGGGGGGAGAGGAGGTTTTTTATTTTTATTTTTTTTAAAGGTTTGCGCATGCGCAGTAAGGGTGGTCACGCCGGCACACCACCACCACCACCGGATTAAGCTTTCGCCATAAGATGCTTCACATCTAAAAATAGAAAACACAACGGGAATGGGGGGCGTGCAACTACAACTGAGGAATAAGTGCAATCGGAGAATCATCCATGCAGTAAGGACGAAAAGGGAATGGGAAACGTACGCTCCCTTTTTTTTTAATGTTAGGGGACAATGTTAACGTATAGACAGAATAACAAAAGTATTAGGGAAAATTCGGCAGGTCCCACGTATTGTGGGAATCGAGTTTATGCGAATCAGCGAGTCTATGCTGTATCCCTTTTAGCTTTCAGCCAAGCGTAACGAGGTGGATCGACGTGTTTTTGTAAATGGAGTAGTGTGCACATAAAGGGCTTACCAGGCATGCCGACTACACTGAGGTTTAAAGGGTAACTTATGGTCTGACGTAATGTCAGCACTCATGTTAGAGAACAGACGTCAGTTTTATTGAAATGAAGCGCACGCTACGGTGCGATTCACATTTCGCGTCGATGCTGTGAATATCATACACGTAGCGTTTGTCAGAGTATTAAGGCGAAAGCCTTTAATGTCTCATGCTCACGTCCGTCCGGTGTCCGTCCGGCGTCCGGTGTCCGTCCGTCCGGTGTCCGTCCGGCGTCCGGTGTCCGTCCGTCCGGTGTCCGTCCGGTGTCCGTCCGGATGTGCGTCCGTCCGTCCGGATGTCCGTCCGTCCGTCCGGTGTCCGTCCGTCCGTTCGTCCGGATGTCCGTCAGTCCGTCCGGATGTCCGTCTGTCCGTCCGTCTGTCCGTCCGGTGTCCGTCCGTCCGTCCGTCCGTCTGTCCGTCCGGATGTCCGTCCGTCCGTCCGGATGTCCGTCCGTCCGCCCGTTTGGATGTCCTCCCGTCCGTCCGGATGTCCGTCCGTCCGTCCGTCCGGATGTCCGTCCGTCCGAATGTCCGTCGGTCCGGTGTCCGTCCGTCTGTCCGTCCGTCCGTCCGAATGTCCGTCCGGATGTCCGTCCGTCCGTCCGTCCGTCTGTCCGTCCGTCCGTCCGTTTGGATGTCCGTCCGTCCGGATGTCAGTCTGTCCGTCCGTCCGTCCGTCTGTCCGTCCGTCCGTCCGGATGTCCGTCCGTCGGTCTTTCCGTCCGTCTTTCCGTCAGTGGAATGGCCACACGCTTTCGCCGAACACACTTTGGAATGTACAAAGTGTCCTTCAATTTTTTTGTTCTGGGGTCGAGCAACGCTTGAATATAGCTTGCAGAGGTATAGGAGCACATATGTAATGTTTATCAGGCGGTTATAAAAGCGGAGCCAACTCTGAAACCAGAGGGGGTATACATAGTAACGCGAACTTGGAATAGGATGACACGAGAAAAGAAGTAGGAGGGAGCGCCCGACGTTTCTGCTCCCTCCTAAACTTCTTTTCTCGTGTATTTATTTTCTAAGTTTGCGCTACTATGTACCCCTTTGATGATAACCAACTCACCGAACAAGTCTTACTGAAACCAAAATTGGTGTTAAGCCGACGCAACGTCTGTTTCATAGGAGTATATTGCTTATTACCTTGTCATAAAATTAGATAGTCAGCTCTGTGACCACAATTCACGTTGGTTGCACCGGCATTTTTCTTGCGTATATGATCTTTTCAAAAGTAATTCCCAGCTGGCTTGGCTCTGGAGTAAAATACTTGATATCCCCTCAGAGTACCTGGGTTCGACTCCTGCTGGGATCCGGATTTCTATTCTTTTCATACGTCGGGTTCACACGGCTGATGCTGGATTTCTTTGACGTGCACCCGCTTAAATTATCAATGTTTGTTCTCGCCGTTCCTGGGTAGATATACACTGTGAATCACCTGTGACTCATATCAGCATCCTGCGGCCCATGGTATACGCCCGGTATTTGCCGCACTGACTGGAAAGGGCTTCACGACGTATACACGCTAAGATTTTCGCGCTACTCATACCACCATGTCACAACCCGACAGCCATTTTCGTCTTATTTTCGTACCATCTTTTGCCAGTTTTGGTTAATTTGAACTTAAGGAGGCGACCACGAGAGTGGCCAGACGTAGGCGGCTAGATAAATAGATAGAGGTATTTATAGATCGAGATAAGAAATGCTTTGCGTTTAAAATAGGAATAGTGATACTTAGATCTAGCTCCACATCGTAGCTTATCGCATTGAACTTCGTCTGCGGGGTGCACTTGCAACGCAATTTGCCCTCGTTGTCACCTTTATATTCCGTGATGTCAAGCACGTGACCTGATTCGTGCGAGCGGTGACCCTTCTCTAGAGCAAACAAACGAAAACGCGTACGCCTGCTGGTCAAACCCTGGTAACTCCATGGCATCGCCATTGGTGCACGCGCGCTGTCAGTACTCGCCTTCCCGCCAGAGGAGCAGCGAGTTTGGCACTCAAAACACAAAGATGTTTATTTTACAACACTTTCGCAAATCGGACCGGTCTCATTTGCAGTCCCCAAAGGGAGGAGGCATCGTGCCCCCCTCTGCTCAGCCTCCAAACGAAAGCAAACGCCTAAAAGCACAGCACCACGCAAAGAAGCCTAGTCGATTGACGTTCCGACTGTGCTCCTGGGTGTGAAGACATGAAAGGAACACGTACGTGTCATCCTTTCTTGATGACTTGGCGAGCATTGAACGCTGCCGCGACCGCAAACGACTGCGCGGCAGTCTCCCTGAAGCCCGACGACGGGCCCCGTTATCTGAACACATGTCCAACAGTCGAATGTTTCGTGCTTTATTCAAGAAACGCTGTTGCTGCCGCTTCTCCTTGCCTTGGGCGATAAACGAAACAGTGTACAGCTTGCGATTGTCCAAAAAGAAACGCCGCCGCTAGTACTTGAATACGATGCCGAAAGCAGCAGAGCCTTCTCCGCGTCGTCTGCTTCACTTGTAGTGCCGCCCCTGCCGCCGCTTGGGGCGCTTTTCGGGAGGCGCGCCGCTGGCGCCGTACGACGACCACCCGGTGCCTATACTCACAGCGAAAGTTGGAAGGACGGCGTTTCTAGATCCCATTGTAAACTCTCTTAAGGCAACTACTGGAAGTACACTTGTACGGTGTCCACTACAAGATAAATCGTCATAATCTTTGTGAAGTGGGGCAGCACCCACTATGCTATTATTCGTCATTCTGCAGCGGAAGGAGGTACCCGATACACGTCCGTAAACAAATTATGTGCACTTTTTTGAAGCTGTGGCTAAGGACGATGGAGAATGATGGCTGAGCCCTTTGTACTGGGTTAGAAGCTTTAAACAACCCACTCGTTACGCGATGCGTATTGTAAAACGCTCGAATGTTAACTTGCTCTTCTACCACGCAATAATACAGATGAGAACGCGATTCCTTGCCCTAAATGACTCTTGAGTAGAATATTTTTGCAAAGAAGTTTCAAGAACCGGCGTGACTCTGTGATAAAACACTCAACTGCTACGCAGGGCGAACTTAAGTTCCGTCCGATCCCGGATGCTTTTTGGTTTTTTTTTTTCGCACTTCATTTTTTTAGCAGTGAGGTTTAAACTCGCCGTAAGTTGTCTGTCGGAAACAGGAATTATCATCATCATGAACCGGCACGTGCTCTCCACATCCTCTTCTTTATCTTCGTCCTCTTCTGCGTCGCTTCCAGAACACCTGCGCCCATTTCTCAGTTCTCCGGCGTTCCCGGTAATAACCTTGACGGGTGAGAGAAATAGTATAGACGATTTTCCGCAGCTGGTTTGTTAATCAAAACTAGATGGCGCCACCACTGCACCGTGGCCGTCTCCTACCGCGGCCATCTCAATGCCTTGGCCTTTGGCAGCGCTGCTCAATACGTCTCCATCCGCGTCGCGTCGTGTGCTCGGCGTCCCTGTAGAGTCTGCGCGCACGTGAGTAAAAGTGAGCAGACGGCAGCACCGAAAAAAGTCAACATGGCGACACCTGTGGATGCAGTTCCCTTCCGCCTCGAATCTATCACGTCGTCATCCTGCGCTGTGTGGCCCGTAAGTTCGTAACCTACGCATTTATATGCTTTAGATTTACGTCCTGAAGCTTTGAGAGCAATGTTCTCGTCGGCATTTTGCAGTGTTTTCAAGGTTCATTCTCAAATTCTCGGAGAGAAGGCTTAGCAGGCATGGCTAAATAAACACAGCTAATCGCAATAATAAAGACAGAACATACCTGATACTTTGTCCCCAGCGTGAGATGACACAAAGCGATAGCTGATTTCACCATTTATTTATTGCTGTGAAGATAGTGGGTGAGTAGCAAGCGCGAGTTCGGATCGAAGCGGGCGGTCGCGTCTGCATGGGTGCTGCCATGTTGGCTTCTAACCCCAGCTGCTGGCGCTTACGGCCACGGCCGCTTCGCTGGCCCAATGCGTTGGCTGGGGCACTGGCTGGGAGAAGGCCATTTACGGTCACGTGATCAAACATGGCAGCGCCCGTGCGCCGCTGCGGAAAATCGTCTATAGAGAGAAAGAAAAAGAGAGAGAAAGAAGGAAAGTGATAGAAAGTGAACGAGGGAAATTCTTGGAGGAAAAAAAATTTCACGAGGTGGGATGCCAACCCGCGTAACTTAATCTGAAGGAGAGCGTTCCAACCATACGGCTATACTGGCATGCCAGCAGAGTATAGCATATATTTTTAGTACTATAGCGTAGCAAGCGGGAGGGAAAGTAAAGTGAGCCTCAGCAGGTGAGATGTGATGGTGTCGAGGAGGGGAAACAGTAAAGCCAAGCATGGAAAGAATCAGAAAAAAAAGAATTAGACAAAAAGAAACACAGAAGGAGAGAGAAAGAGAATAAAGAAAGAGACGGAAAGAAATAGAGTGAGAGATAGACAGAGACAAGCATCGAAAGAAGAAGGAAGAAAGCGATGCAAAGAAAGAAAGCGATAACAAACAAAAAAGCAAGAGAAAGAAATAGAGAGGGTGCGAGAAATAACTAAATAAAAATGAACATAGAAATAAAGACAGAAAAAAACACAGAGAATAGAGAACAGGAAAGAAAACGAGGAAGAAACAATGAGACAATTTGTAAAAGTTAGGAACACTGCAACAGCCACGGATACATAAGTGGCCGTCAGCTGCGCTGACTATGTAAAAGCGAAGCTCCTCAGGCGCGCACATTGTACGTTGTCGCCGTCATCGTCGTAGGTTCCCGTAGGAACAGCTGCGGTGCCGCTCCGAAACCCTCTCTCAGCAAGCGTATCGATCAACGACATGACGTTGTGCGTAAAACCGTTCAGCGCACGCAGCGCGCATACCGACCGCGCACAGGTGTTGCGCTGCGGCGGCGGCGCTCCGAAACGCCTCTCCGAGCAAGCGCGCGACGTCATGCGCAGAACCATTCGCAGAGCGCACACAGCGCGCATACCGACCGCGCGCAGGAGTTTCGCCGGCGCGGCGCCGCTCGTACCTAGAGCGCACATACAAGCCCTGTACAGCGCGCTGCATTGCTCGGAAGCCGCTCGTACTTAGACCGTGCAGCGCTAGCGCATCGATCAATGGCGCTACACTTAGTAAAATAAAATGACGTAGACTAGCTTCCAAGGAGTTTCGCTTCAACATCAACATTCGCTTCGTGGATCTGCAGTAATTTTTAAGCTTGCGCCTTCAGTGCAAGCTACGATAATTTTTGCTCATTTTGCGCGATACACTAACAGACACCGGCGGTGGCGGCGGACTACTACGGCACTAAGGACGGCTGTTGAAATGTCATAACAATTTTCGCTGTAAAATAAAGAGAAACAAAGCAGGCCACCCAGCTCCGCGCTTCCTTCAAGCTTAGCACCACTACTGCCAAGGTGCCTTAATTTTTTTCTGATGGAGTTTCAAGAACTGACGTGGTTCTGAAGTAGAATGCTTGACTACCACGCAAAATATCTGTCATGAATTCCGGCTCAAACCGCGATATTCATTCTTTCATTTCGGGGAGGCTTAACACTCATTGAGAACATCGCCGACGCCGGTACTGTCTTTTCTACGACATAGGCTATTCAGACAGTTCCTTGGTTTATACAGACTGTGAACCACTTCTGGCGCACACCCGCAACCCTTAGGCCGTGGTATTCGGCTATGCGCCTTGCACGACTGAGGGAAAGGGTTTCAGGAGCTACGCGACAGGCACGTCGTGTTATTGATGTCATAACCCGTCATATCCGTGATGTCATAACCACGCAGTCATGTCCTCCTGTGCTAACTTTAGTAAAACCAACTTAAAGAGGCGGCCATAAAAGCACCCAGACGTAGACGGCTAGGTAGATAGATATAAAGATACATAAATAGATCGAAGCGGTCAAAGTGTTTTTGCTTCAGCAAGAAATGCTTCGCATTGTATAATATTACCATAACTCCTCACAGAAGAATGCTTCAATCGAAGAGCAATTGCGCCTACGATTCGGTGGCATTGTAGAAACTATTTCGACCCCCTATAAAGTTCTCAATGCAGATTTAATAAGTTTAGAATACCACCTGACTTCTTTTGGGCCCTAACTGACACACCTAGGCTACCCCTCACTGCAAACTGATTCATTCGTTTCATTTCTGTTTCACATTTACTATCTGAAACAATGCCCAGCAAACAATAGGGGTTTATCATTCTTATTCGCCCTTGAGGAATAAAAACAAGCCACTCACCATGAGGAGCGGCCTCCTTATTTATAGGGCTGGCCCACGCACAGACTGCTACAAAAAAAAATTTCTCATGGCTACTATGCGGTGTATATTTGTCGCTTTCTACATCACTTGCGGTAAGTTTGCAAATGGCACTCCATGATGTTCTAGAATTCCTTTTCGACGCATCTGCTGTAAGACAGCGCATTTATTCAAATAATCCAGCTGAGCTACACATTCTCTACTTTATTTACCTGCTATATGTTCATTGTACCCGCTGAAAGATTCAGTTAAACCAATGCGAAAATATTCTTCAGAGATAACTGTAAATTTAAACAGGCAATCATTTCACACTTAAATTACATCTCGCATTTTCTTGAAGCTATAGGGGAACATAAACATTAGGCAAAAACAGCCTTTGACAAATATATCGCTACTACACACTCGAAAAAAAAAAAAAAAAAAAAAAGGCGTGAGCGGGAATCCAGCAACGCGCTGCGTGGCTGCTTTGACCTGTGACTTCCTCATTTCCGCACACTTTACACTGTTGCGGCATTCGCGAATGGGGCAACGCTTCTCTAGAACCCACAGGGTTTCTCGTGCATCAACAAGCGTACGCCGAGTGACCCCGTGATCCCGCTGCGCAGCGTTGCAGAGCTGTGTACTGTGATTTTAGCGGCCGCGTTCTGCGCTACGGGTACTATGTCTGGCTTGTCTTCCTTTTGCTCTCTATCGAATATCTCAAGCAAACCGCCACCGGTGAGTCGCATGCAATTATCTGCGCAAAGGTTTCGCACGTGCAATGCGCAAGAAATGTTTATTGTATTATTTTATTTGTTTTGTAATGTCTCCGCCGCTCTTAATCGCTTTGCGTATGCGTGTTGCGCTGCCTACTTGACTGCATGGGTCCCACGTTGTTTGTACTCTGGTCATGCTTTTCGGCTTCAATTCCCGCTAAGAAGAAACAAGGGAGCACTACTTAATCGATTCAGACTGCGTGTTACATATAAGCGATGATACTTTGTCAGATCGGACCGGAGTGCGATTTGTGCGACTCGTTCCCCTACTTGCTTTTGCTTTCCAGCTGGACCAACCTTAGAGCCTTCTGGGCAGCGGAGGCAATCACTGAATTTGGATACCCCGCGCTTCGCAACTTGTTGCACAACCCTGCGCAACATACAAACTCGCCCAAGCTTCCGTGCTCCTAAGCTCCATTCCACCACATCAAAATTTGGTCGCCGTTGCTGCGAATCGAACCCGCGTACTCTAAATTATAAGCGCAATGGGTGACAGCCATGTGATGCTTAAGATAAGGGAGAAAGCTACCGATTACAACAAATTTCTCCAAGTAGCGTTTATATACTATCAAAAATTAAAGCCAGTGCGACGCCGGTGCAAGCTGTGTAAACAGATTGTGTAAACTGTGTAAAACAATTTGTATACCTAAATACAAGCCTAAAGCTCCCAATGGTGAGCATAGGGTTGCGGGAAAAGCAGTACATGTCACGGAACTGTTCGTCCCGACATTTACATGTACCCAGGAACAATAGCGAGGCGCACGATAAAGGTCTGCTGGAATTATTGACACCCATCTTACCGGCAAAGGTAGCCTCGTGTGTTCGGGTCGGGTCTCTCGAGAGATGTTAAATCATCTCCTGGGATGCCCAGCTTTTGGCGGCCATCGAGCCGACACATCGAGTCGGCTGAGCTTCGCGATGAAATTTAAGGGGCACTAAAGTGATACAATCAGCCAGTTTAGACTGATTAATTATACTCTGAAAGCTCTGGTGCCCGCAACTTCACCACCATAAGCTTATTAATAGATGAGAAGATGAAGGTGAAAGTTTCTTTTATTAACATCGCGCCGAAAACTCCGCACGTGACGTCACGCTTTTCAAAATGTCTCGTTTGTACTTCGGCCACACTGGCTCCACGAACTTTTCTGAAACTTCGTTTGCTAAGTATCTTGCCCCATCAGAGGACAATGTACGTAGGTAATAGTGGATGTCGTCAAGATCTATGACGTCACGGCGACTGGACCGTGAACTTGAATGTGGGGTCGCCACCCGTCTGTTGCACGTTTTCTCGCTTAACAAGCGTCTCCTCGCGGCGATGGGTGATTTTGGTATTGTGAAACAGGGATTCCCTAGTACGAAAAAAAATTGGTTTTTTTTTTCTTTAGTGTCTCTTTAACGTTTTCTTTCTCTTTTTTCTCACTCACTCTTTTCTCCCCTTTCCTCTTCCCCCCATGCACTACTGCTGAGGTATCCTCCATGAGATAGACATGCAGTTACGGGGTGTTCTTTTGCCATCGCTTCCTAATGAAAAAATTCCCCCTACACCCAATTACGGCGAAAAAGTGAAACGATCGATGTATACCTTGGCTCATTGCTTACACATATGTCCAAGAAAAATTTCAAATAGGTGCTGGAAGGGCTTCTACAGTCTCTGAAGCTGAGCACATACATGCGTATGAAGTCAAAGGGCCCCCCTGTTAACGACGATTGCCGTCTCGTCAATACCCTTTACGCATATCGAGTACACGATTAAAGTGTCTTACGTGGACTTTCTATCAACCTTTTTCTTGCCCTGGCTGACTATATTATGTCCTGCTCTTGCCATACCGATTGCTGGAGCATCTTCAACTTAACATCTTTCAATTCATACACTCCTGGTACTTTACACCGGATAACGATTTGAACGCAGTGTCAAGCTTAGAGCAAGATGCGACAGTGGTCATTTCGTTTGGGAGACGTAAGTGATACTCCATAAGCGTACCACAGCTGGTTGCATTCACTGGTACTAGCGAATCTTCAGATGGCTAATAAGCACCAAGTTCCTTATTTCCATTATATTGCAATGTGTGTTTTTTTTTTTACTTCGCTATAGTTTGCTCATAGGCATAGTAACGTATGCTTTAAGAGACACTGCAACAGATTTGATTCGTGCAAGTAGTCTAGCATGGAACGATGGTATAGTCCTTCGATCCAACGACCTGAGTGGGGTGGTCGGGCAGGCCTGAGGCCAGGCTTAGCACGATGTAGTATCAAATATCTATTAGACGCACAATTCACGCGCAGATTATTACCATCGCGTGAGTTTTTGCAGGTGAATGTCCCTAACAGTGCTATTGTGTCATCCGGCTGCACTTACCAAAGCAGTCGAATTTTGTATGTTTACTTTTGTTGACACTATCAATCTACAACACAAATATTTTTTTCTGCAGGTGTCTTACTGCACGTGTATGCCTGGGATAACGGAAATTGGGACTGCGTCCATCTAACTGCTGATGGCCAGGTACGTTAGTTAGAAATTGCACATTGAGTTGAGCACGAAGGGCTCGCTATTGCGACATGAGCGCTTCACTAGGGCACGATATATGGAATCTAAGATAAACCTTCCGTTTCGCAAAAGCTTATCAGCAGAAAAGCTTTTTCTGATTACGAATTTCGTGCGTAAGGACAAAAGAAGAGAGTAAAAAAAAGCTCGTTTGCCAGAAAACGCAAATACAGTAATTTATTTTCCGTATCCGCGTACTTAAACATGGCCCATATTGAACCCAAAGTAGCAATGTCTTGTTCACCGCAGTCTACATAACAATTTAACTGTATGTTAAAACAATATGTGTTTTATACAGGTGTACACAAATATGCGACAACCACATCGCCGTGCGAAAGTGCCCAGTTACTGTGAAAACAGGTAGATGCGTTCCAGAATATTTCTGGAGAGCTTGAACTCAAAAGTTTCGCGTAATATGCGGCCACTGAATTGATAACCTGATTTATTGATGCACGAAGGCGATACTGACCTCAGTGTACCGCCCACAATTGCGGAAACGTATAGTTGGATAGAATACAACGCCGCAAAACAGCACAAATAGGCAACCGTTACGAATACACAACAACGCAACATCCTCTTCGCTTCTTCGTTTGGATTAACGGGGCCCTGGAACACTCTTCCGAGTAATCCTTGAATGAATTCATTAAAAGAGCATATTGCTCCACGAATCGACCACCGAAAAATGTTTTAGGATCCGCTTAGTAAGAGCGACGTCACGGGGATGTGTTGTCGCACGCTTCAAGCGCTATCTCCCTCCGTTCGTAACAGCGAGTGCGCCAAACCTAGCAGGCAGGAGGATAATAAAGGGGCAAGAAGATGCATTCCTTCGTCAGCGCGGGTAATTATATTGAGTAATTTCTTTTCATGTTTTCTTCGAACGCGTAACCTACTTTCGTTGTGTTCGAGGGTGTGCGCACGGGCATGTGGCGACGTCCCGCGGCGGCCGTGGTAACTACGCAGCTCACGATGGCCATGTTAGCCAACGGCCGTGGACTTCGGTTACATGGCCCCCGTAATATGGGTAAATACCACCATTTGTAGAGAGAAGAGGGAACGGTTTCTACCTGACTTTAAAATTTGTTGTAAATTCGAGGCCACGTGCTGCGCTATATTTGGCTCGCGTGTTCTCAGGTGCCTTGACTACCGATTGCCAGGATTTTCTGACCATCCTAAAACAAGGCTACAGGGACTCTTAAGAACCAGCTCACAAGGCCTGTCTTTGGTCCCCGGCTTTCCTAGATGGGAAGCAAAGAGTCGTTCGAATGAAACATCGGGGGTTTTCGGTGGCATTACCATCAGGAACCTGCATGAATTTAACATTGCACTTTAAATAATGAAGGGAGAGGGTCAGAGTGAGCGAACGTGTGGCATAGACTTGGCGCCCCCCTTTAGAAGATTATGGAGCCGGCATCCTCCCTCCCCCCCCCCCTGTGTACAAACCAATGCTACCAGGCACTGACGTAGTATGGCAGTGGCAAAGCGTTTTCCGCAAGGAAGCACAGAATTATATTAGTAAACGTTCAGAGAAAGATTTTGTAAAACCCAACCAATCCACTTTAAGATAGCCCTGAACACAGTATATTACGGTGAAGACCTTGATCTTTCAGCTTCTGGAAACGGCTATATAAGGGGCATACGTGCACGCAGCTTAAATCTTAAACATCAAATATGCTGGCAAAAAGATCTAAAGATAAGTACGAGTAGTGGAAGAGCGTCGCTTTAAATACCTGCAGATATGCGTGCGCACGGGGAGGGGGGGGGGGGCAGAAGGGGGGCGGCCGCCCCTCCTAGTAACCTAACAGAGGTGGCGCAAAGTCTGTCAAATAGTTTGACTAAACAGGGGGGAGGTTCTCCGATGAGCCTTCGCTGCCCCCCCCTCCCCCCCCTTCATGATGGGGACACTGCGCACGCCTGTGTACATGGACACTTGAACAAACTTTGCTCACCCATTCTGAAGCTTTTTCTCCTGCATCGCCGAGGACGAGTCCCCCCCCTTTAAATGTCAATACAAACTAAACAAATAGCGATGCTTATTCGGATAGCTTCAGTGCAGTCCGCTCTCGCTGATGTTTCAACGTAGTACTACTTGTAGGTCAACGAGAACCTCTTGAGAACAAATGAGGTAGTTAGCACTGGACTAGTTTCCGCTTCTGGCAGTCCTTACGAAAAAAAGGACGTGTTGGAGTACAATTTGAATAATCATGTTTCTCCGTAAATAAGTGTTTCCTATTCTACCAAAGGTTCAGATTGTTCTGAGTGATAAGGAAACTGTCAAACACAGACCAGCACTCACTGATATTGAAAAATTTCGATCAGGCGATTTCACGCAACCACGACGCGGATTACGCATGATAAAATGGCAACGAAGAGATATTTTTGCTCAAGGGTACCTTTAGTACAAAGGAACCCATTCTGCTGTTCTCAAAAGTAATTCCTGTGAAATACACATATTTCGCATAGCACAGCGCATATACTATAAGAAGGTCCTAGCGCGCCTTGTATTACAATGGTTAGGTAGAAGGAATTCTCGAGGACAGATAGCATGACTGAGTAGTACATATGGTCAGCATGCGCTTGTTGTGAGTGAGCAGTTTAGTTGTTAACAAGATGTTCATTTCTTCTTTGCAATGGTCATTAATAAATCGACGTACCTGTTTTTCTAACTTGAGAACCAGCTCAGCATTTTCAACCAGTTTTGCCAGGTGCACTGTGAACTTAAGTATTCATTTGCTTTTGTGCCTTCCCAGTCAAGACAACACGTTAGCCTTGTCCCTGAAGAAGATGGAACATCATGCACTGTAAGCGCACCACTTTATCGTACTTGAAACGTTCGTTTGCTGAACATTTATGCAAACAAACAAATTGAGCGAAATGCATCCACTGAGTGGTGCCGCTTTCCTTCCTTTTCACTGCGGCATCTACTTAATAAAATATTGTTTTTATGGAATATTAGCAAAAAACATTCATGCGTACCGCTACCTGAAAGGTACCTTCGGAAACGGCGTACATTAAGAACAATATACTTGAAGGTGCTTAGAGTCAGCGCAATACAATAATAACTTCTCGTCCACCTTGGTACATCTCTTAGGCTTTGGGTTCGGATCCCACCGACGGAAAGGGTATTTTTTGTCCACTTAATTTCTTTCATTTAAGTGAGAACCATTACAATACAGATATAAAACGCAGATTAGGTTCCTAATGCTTTCCTTTGCTTAACTGTCTGTCTGCTTCATTAGCTGCGTACCAAAGGTGTTAGAGATGAAATGACACCAACTTAATTCAAATAATACATCTTAGCCAATATGTGAAATGGCGCAAAATTATGATGTCACGAAGAATAGGAGTGTAATGATAGATTTTGTGAAGGAAACGCATGCGACAAAGCTTACGGCCAAGAGGAAGGAACAGCATTTCATTATGTTACATTGCCACATATTGAAAAAGTTTAATTCTTGAGCTATTCTTCCGCATTATAAAATTAACTTAAAAGTTTATTTTTCGACGATACCTTCGATACCGTCACGTGTTTGCGATGGTCAGAAATGCAGCAGCCGAAACGCTGGAGAATCAATTCCGTATTGGGCAAATTAGCACCCGGCGAAACAAAACGCTGACAGTACATCAA
The DNA here is from genome assembly GCA_030522465.1 of Rhipicephalus appendiculatus. Classification (NCBI taxonomy): domain Eukaryota; kingdom Metazoa; phylum Arthropoda; class Arachnida; order Ixodida; family Ixodidae; genus Rhipicephalus; species Rhipicephalus appendiculatus. The sequence continues at coordinate 53,531 of JALIZH010029484.1, read as the reverse complement.
TAACGAGAAGCATGCTCGTCGATTATTGGAAATCTGACCTGTGGTCAAACGTGGTATTACTTTATATGCATCTTCGTACATTCCAAGGAAATTGCTCTTTGCGTCGCTTCCGGAATCTATAGACGACTTAACGCAATGCAAATGTAGGCCACCATATAGACAACGGCTCCTCTGAAATAGCCCTTTCCTGCCCGAGAAAAATACAATAGAAAAATTGCTAACTTGCTTAAAAATTATTGATGTTTGCTCTATTCCAATTAAGTTTTCAAAGGTTAAACTGTCAGAATTGGAGTTTTTGCCCCAGAAAACAGACCCGCACATATGTGTGGGCTGGGCTTTTATTCATGTGATTCACTGCAGCGAGGAATACACTCGTAACGGCTAAAACAAAGCAAAAAATGCGTGGTCAGCCCTGCGAATGCAACATTTTAGAGTATTGCGTGTCACTTGTGAGGCACAGGTATAAGTTGCACTTCATGCAACGCGTCCTTGAACAAGAAGCTACACTTGACCGCCTGCAGTGTGTGCATATGTCAAGCTGTATACTGATCGCCAGTGGTACGTATAGCTGAGTCTAATTGCTTGGCTATGCCGGACGCCTTTTACAGTCCAGTAAATATGTCTAAGGGTTGATCTGGTGACACATTTTCCTTTCCGCTTTCAATTCTTGGGCGCCTGGTGACGAGCAAAGTTCCTCAGAGATCGGATGCAGCCCATGATCAGGTCCATACCTAAAGCTGCTTGATCTTTTGCACACTTACTTGCAAAGTTGTTCTATGTGTAAAACTAGGGCACACTGCCGTTTTGTCAGCAGTAACTTCAAAGATCGTTGCATTAAATTAGTGCGAGAAAGTCGGCAAACGAGTCTTGACAACAACAAGAACGTCGGCTGTATCACCACTTCCAAGCAGGTGTGGCTTTGCAGCCGAATGTGTCTTCTTCCAAAAGACATCAATTTCACTGAAACTGGCAGGATAGGGTGAGTGGTCACCTGACCCAGTTATTACGGAGGCGACTGCTCAAAAACTCGCCATCCATACTCCAGTTTTCATCACTAAGTTGGCTCGAACCACGAATATGAATCTCTGTCAATTCGTCAACATGGTCCCTACCCAATTCTGACGCAAGACATCAGGAGGCTCAATATCTCTTCTATGTCTTCATCATCCTCCGGTTTGAAAATCTTGGCATGTGAAAAAAAAAATTCAGAGCCCACAGAAACTTGTTCCCTAAGTTGGATAATTTTAGCGATTTTAACCCTCAATGTTATTTATTATCCTTATAATTTCACTGGCGATACTGAAACTCTATATGATAGGCAATGTAAAATGTAATTCTCTGAAATATAATGGATGTTGTCACAACACATTCACAAAATTAATATTTTCTGCGTAAATGGTGATCACAATTCACGCACATCACTTCGCGTCGCTAACTTCAGATATAAGAAAACATTAGGAAACACCAACCAAAGAAGCGCCAATAAGATGTCAAGAAAGCTATTTGTAATGAAAAGACAGAATGCGCAGCCGCAACCATGCGCGAACGAGCCAACCTGTGCCGCTCTGCCGTGCACTTGACGAGGACTAAAGCCCAACCCGCACAAACGTGCGGGTGACTTTTTCACGCTTGATTACACAGCGGGTGTGGTAAGAACGCGCAAATTTTTTAGCGAAGCATGTTTTTCTAAGTCTTAATATTCCTTTCATATGCATACACTCCCGAAAAAAAGTTATAAGAACAGGAGCGTTGATTTACACGTCTGAGGTAGCTGCTGTCGGCGCACCTGCTCAGACGCCGTTATTCGTGGAAGATTACTCAGCCTCTGGTGTCGAAATTACTGAACTACTGAAACAGATATATTCCCGTAACCTTTGACTTCAGCGGCACAGAGCTGTGAAACGGAAACTGAAGCAGGTGCCGTTTCGTGAGCGTCTTTATTGACCCACACGTTTGTGCGGGTCAGGCCGTAAAGGGATAGGCTGCTAAATTGGAAGTGTAAGCAGATAATTTTCAAAGCATTTCGGATGCACGTTGTACAATTGTAATAAGGTAATAGTTTAAACGGCGTATCCCTCACTCAAAGCATAAATCATATTTTTATAACCGATTTCTTGATTCCTCTTCTTCCAGTACGGCTATTGCTTCCGTGGAATGTGTGTTGCAGAAGACAATAACCAGCACCTTCTGAAGCGCCGCAAGCGATCACTAAGGAGCTTCGTGAGGGGATTCGCTGTAGGAAGACGTGTGGGATTGAGGCAAGCCAGGCGACGTAGTTCGGCTGGGAGATTTGGTCGGCGCTGAACCAGCCGACGTATTCACACAAGTGGCTGAAAATTCGCACGGGTGCAAGAGCAAGTTCGTTTCCTTGAAGCGATATATTTAGCCGATGTTCTGCCAATGATTCTGCTGGCAGATGCTTTGTGTTTATTAGTTGACGTAAACCCAAGCATACTGAATGGTATTGTGTGAAATAAAAAAAAAAAGTTTGCGCATTAGTCATGCGATCTCCCGCTGCAAATTAAAAATATAATGTTCAAGGTCATGTGTACTTTATATTTGAGGTCGCAACAACTTGTTAGTTCTATGTACGGTATGAGTGTACACGGATTTTAATCGGAACGGCAAGCGGGGCTACTTGGTGGATGTTCATCGTGGAATGACTTGCAGCGCAACACAGTTGGAAAATGGTCAATAGAAGAGCACAGAAGCGCTGACTCAGCGCTTATGCCCACCTGATATCTGTCCATTTTCTGTGTTGCGCTCTATGAAATTCTACAATGAACTGTTGTTTTTTAGATGAGAAGCATCTTATGCTGGGGGCTATGTCCGTCCCTCCCGCGTCCCCCCGTGTCGCGTCCCCTGTCCCGCGTCCCGCGTCCGGCCACTTTCATGAAGTTGGGAAGCACCCATTATGCGAACCAGAACACTGTAGTAATATGAAGGCCGTCAACCACTACCACAGTCATCAGAGTCATGGCCGAGAGCACAGAGAGGCTGCTTAGCAATGGCTAGGCAAGTGGTGTCTGTCGTCCAGGTTGACCCCATTCCTTAACCTTGCTTGCATGTGTTTGGAGGGGGGCTTAGTCCGTCCCTCCTTCCCGCGTCCCATACCACCACAGCGCACGCGCGTCCCCTCCCCCCCTCTCTCTCTCCTACGCTCACCCCCTTTCTCTCCTCTAGGAATTCTCTACTCTACGGAGCGGCCCCCCGCGTCCCACACCCCCCCCACAGCGCATGCGCGTCCCCTCCCCTATCCTCTCCTACGCTCACCCCCCTTTCTCTACTCTAGGAATCATCTACTCTACGGAGCGGCGCCCGCGTCCCACACCTCCACAGCGCATGCACGTCCCCTCCCCCCTCTCTCCTCTCCTACGGTCTCCCCCCGTCCTCTCCTCTAGGAATCCTCTACGGAGCGGCGAGCACGACAGGTGGTGTGACAGCTGCATACTCCGCTAGGGGCGCCACGGTAGTTCCGCGGTATGAAAATGACGGAGCGCGCGCGCGCCTCAATCTCTCTCCTGTGCAGCGCCGTGATGAGCGCCCGGACCGCTGCCGTGCAATGAGGGCGGCGACGTTCCTCTCGCTCAAGCTAATTATCTCCCCCGTTGCTTCGCATCCACACATGGTCCCCTTTAGTGGGAGATGGGGGAATTTTTTGTCGGACTTGCGGCACAGGGCTTCCACGTCTTGTATGTAGGCGACGTAACACTCCATGGACGATTTCAGACACACTTGTACCTTTGTTCGCGCAGTACTACCGCCAACTGATAACGCAAGTTCCGAACAAAAATTATATGTTGCTAGAGCCATCAGAAGCGTTACGGATATTAGATGCGAAGCATCTTATGCTCGGGGCTATGTCCGTCCCGCGTCCAGCGTCCGGCCACTTTCATGAAGTAGGGAAGCACCCACTATGCGAACCAGAACACTGTAGTACAATAAGGCCGTCAACCACCAATGCAGTCACCAGAGTCATGGCCGAGAGTATAGAGGGGCTGCTTAGCAATGGCTAGGCAGGTGGTGTCTGTCGCCCAGGTTGACCCCATTCCTTGAGTCATGGCCGAGAGCACAGACAGGCTGCTTAGCAATAGCTAGGCAGGTGGTGTCTGTCGCCCAGGTTGACCCCATTCCTTAATCTTGCTTGCATGTGTTTGGAAGGGGCTTAGTCCGTCCCTCCTTCCCGCACCCCCATACCACCACAGCGCATGCGCGTCCCCTCCCTCTCTCTCCTACGCTCACCCCCTTTCTCTTCTCTAGGAATCCATGCGCGTGCCCTCCCCCCTCTCTCTCCTACGCTCACCCCCCTTGCTCTCCTCTAGGAATCCTCTATTCTACGGAGCGTACCCCGCGTCCCACACCCCCGACAGCGCATGCGCGTCCCCTGCCCTATCCTCTCCTACGCCCACCCCCCTTCCTCTACTCTAGGAATCATCTACTCTACGGAGCGGCTCCCGCGTCCCACACCCCCACAGCGCATGCACGTCCCCCTCCCCCCCCTCTCTCCTTTCCTACGGTCCCCCCCGTTCTTTCCTCTAGGAATCATCTACGGAGCGGCGCGCACGACAGGTGGTGTGACAGCTGCATACTCTGCTGGGGGCGCCACGGTAGTTCCGCGGTATGAAAATGACAGAGCGCGCGCGCCTCATTCTCTCTCCTGTGCAGCGCCGCGATGAGCGCCCGGACCGCTGCCGTGAAATGAGAGCGGCGACGTTCCTCCCACTCAAGCTAATTATCTCCCCGCTGCTTCGCATCCACACATGGTTCCCTTTAGCGGGAGATGGGGAATTTTTTTAATTATTTTTCGTCGACGCGCCTGATTCACAAGTATGTCGCAGTTAAGGCGGTTGACGTGCCCTAAGGCCACATACGCAGCACAGCCCGGAAAGGAATGTTATTACGCAGTACACCGAGGGACACAAAAGTGTGGGTTCTCTACAACTCTTGACTCGATACATTTGGCAATGTCGTAGAGACGGATGTGTCGCATGTGTCACAGAAACGAGACGAGACAACCATAGACACAACTGCGTCCGATGCGAACGAAAGTAAGATTCTTCCTTTTTTTATTTTGATTATTAAAGCACGCGCTCTTTCGTGCCCTCTCTATTCGTCTCCTTCTTCTTGGCGTCTTGTCTTCTTGGTTTCAATAGCTTCCGGCCCGCATGAAGTTTTCTTCTCATCCGTGAAAAAAAACCTTCAAGTTGGTAGATATGTTGTATAGGTCTCCGAAAGAGTTTTTCTTTTGTTTTCAAAACGCTGGAGCCCGTCTTCCCATCAACTTCCGAATAAACCTCCATGATCATAGCCAGGTTCCGGAGTGATCTAGAAGTTCGTGAACCAAGCAATACGATATCTCCTCGGTTCACTCTCGTTTCTTGTTTACTTGCATTAGCTTGCTCTCTCAGTTCTTTCAGATATTCTCTTTTCCATCTTTTCCACCAATCTTTTGTGAAATTTTGTCGATTTCCCCAGATTTCTTTTATGCTGACTTCGTGTTGATCTTCATTATTGCCTGAAAGCCTGTCTTTCCCAGCTATTATGACAGCCGGCAAAATAGGTAATAGCTCAACTGGTTGGCTGCATACATAACCCAACGGCCTGTTATTAATCACTGTTTCAACTTCAGTGGTGATAGACACAACTGCGTTCGATGCAAACAAAAGTAAGATTTCTAATGAAGAGATCAGCACCGTTCTGAAAGGCAGAGGGTACCTCTCTCGGGCAGAAAGACGACGATGTTCGGTGTTCGTGCATCACGACGCTTGCGCCTGCTCGGCTGTTCCTCCCTGACCTGCCGTGACGGTCCACACGGTTTATTAAAGAAGTGCTACGCCGAAACGCCTTATTTTAGATTCTTCCCTTTCTTTATTTTGCTTATTAAAACGCGCGCTCTTCCGTGCCCGCGGTCTTCTTCTTCTTGTTGTCTTTGGCGAGTTTCAATAGCGTGCTTCGATTTTTGCGGCTTCCCTGTCACTGTTTGTAATCGATTTAATAAAGGTTTAATCCATTAAGTCCATTCAATAAATTGTGATCATCGATGACAATTAATGGTTTTGCGGTACACTATTTATCGATTCGCTGAATCAATCTTCATCATTATTACCATCCCCAGCCAAGAGCCAGCACACGCACATGAAAGGACGTGTCGGTTGCACGTGCCCATTCTTTTTGGGTTTGTAAATGTGCGGGGCACACTGCACTCTCCTCTTTCAGACACTCACTATTTTGTTGTCTGACGGCAAGCGCACAAGGTGCCATTCCTGTGGGACTCATTGGTTGCGCATCAACGGGCTTCGCGCCTGGGGCTTCCGGGGCAGCAGAAAGCCCCGGACTGGGGAAAAATATAAAAAGAGACGGGACAACCGCCGCTCTTAGGTGTTTCCCGTCACATCTGCTCAGAGTTGTATGCATGTCGTACGTTTTTGTAATGATCTTTGCAGGCCGCCGTTCAACCAAGGCGGTGTGTTAAACTTCAGTGGTTTGATTTTGCATTGCCTCGCATGTCAGAGCGTATCCGGTGATCAACTATGCTCAAGATACAAGAAGACGCTGCTGAAGTTCGCCTCATTACGTAAGGGTAACGACTGGCTGGCAATGGTGCGATGTACCTTGCAACGTTTCCATGTGTAACGCACTCTGCAGTATTGAAACGTCCCATACCGTGTCAAAACGAAGTGAAAGCCAAAACAAAAATGCTTCGTTCAGGACCGTAGCCAGGAATTTTTTTCGGGAGGAGCACTTCCTGGAGGCCTTGACTATGTGAGAAAGACACCCATTTTCATGATTTCTTTTGGGTAAAACAGTTTCCCCACTCCTGCATCAGAATTCCAGAAATGGGCAGCAGCCCCCCCCCCTCCCCCCCCTGCCCCCTCATTGCTACGGGCCTGCTTTAGTTGTAGAATCACCAAAAGCGCGACAGTGTCATTGAAAAGAGGAAGAAGGAATGCCTAAAGAGTAGTTGCCTGGCCATGCTCGGTACGCGGACGTCCTCAAGCAGCGGGCTGTAGTTCTGACCGTGAAGGTTCAACCTGCACATAGCAGTCCAATATTTTATGATGAGCATATATGTCCCAATATGAAGCGACTAATTTGTTCTGTCTTTTCTAGAAAAGCCCACTTTCGCCAGTTTCGCCAGTGTCGGTGTGTTTGTCAAGTATTCTTCCATAGGGAGAACGACAGAGAGAATAAATATCTTTATTTGAGAACACAGCTCAGGAGATTCGTCCTCTGTCCAGGGTGCCTTGAGGTCGGGCCTCGTCCTGGCGCGCTATACAGGATGGCCCGAACTTCTTGGGAGCCCGAGTTTGCTACGAGCTCGCACTACGGCGGTCATGGCAGGAAAACAGTGCGGAGCACGCGCTGGCAGCGTTGAGAAAAACGGCGACAAGAACGCGCGTGGCGTCACAAACGTATGTACGACATTTACGGTGCTTTTCAAAGGAACACCGCATGAGAACGGGTCAGCGCCGCCACTCAGTCAACACATGAACAGTGCAGCGACCTCAGCGTGATTGTAAGGTTATCTTTTTGCCAATTGAATATCGCGCCTTCAGAAGGCGTGTTCGTGAGCATTTGCCCTCTTTCTGTCAATCTCTTTCGTTCCATCTGAGGCATGGAAATTTCTACTGTGGAAGGCAACAAGGGCGCACACGCAGCATTCTATTGCAGCTCATTTAGCCTATATCGAATATTGCAGATGACTAAATGGGAAGGCTTCTGTTAGAATACTCCTCTGAAGAGTTTTCTGCAGTAACAAATTGGTAGAAACAATGTTTCCGCGAGCAAATAAATAGTAACATTTCAGGCCGCAAATGTCACCAGAGGCACTTGCTTCATGGCGTCAGCGCGGCTGTGAGTGGTAGATCGTGAGCGCGCTGAAATTGAATGCGAGACGTCATAGCCATGTGGTGAAATAGCCTTTAGTTCTCCATGCGTCTGTGTACAGTTTGCGCGATTCAGCTCATAGATAAATCATGCCAGTCGCTGGAATTATGGCGTGAGCACTGCTCTTCACCAAGAGCAAAAGCGGTGAGCGGAACCGATCTTCGTCACGGGCGTCTGTCAATCAATCTGATATACACGGTAACTCCGGTACAAGCCGGTTCACTCTGAAAAAGACCCAGTTCTATTCGTTACTGTCGTAGTGCCGGTGTGGCTGTCAAGTATTTAATGCGGTGGACGCTAAGCAGTAACTTTTCTGCATATAAAATAACTTCGTCAGCTTGCATTACTTGTGTAAGGCTGGAGTCATCAGAGAAACTTGTGATCATTTAGCTACTTCCTGCTTTTTACATGGCTTAACGTCTCCTGAGTCTGACCGGTCGGCTTCGGAATGAAGACTGCATCAGCTCGGTCTCAACTTTTATGCTATTAGTTAACTAAGTCTTAATTACCGAGGATCTTATTAACATGATATTGAGTAGTCCTGTCTTAAATAGTATTGCTTTAATTAGGAAGACAAAAATTCCTCAGGCATCATTAGCAAGGCCTTGAACAGCACGATCCTAGTAAACATGATCTTAATAAGACGGTCCTTATTAGCTTGGTTTAAATTAACGCGGTCCTAATTAGCTTCGTATTTATCAGCATGCGCCTAATTTTTCTGGTCTTAGGTATGGCTTCATTAGCAGGGTATTACCAAGATTTGGCTTAATTAGCTCGGCGTTAGCGTGGCTGGGCTGAATTAGCTTGGTCATAACATGTCCTGATTTAATAGGCTAGGTCTATCGCCTAGCTAATTAGCTAATCAGTGGGGCGAACGTGCTCGGGGATCAAGCAGACAAAGAAGAAGAGGATTAAGAAGGCGCGCGCCAGCCTAGCAGCGCGCTAGAAGGTAGAGGCCGACCATGATGATTATATACGTGGCATATGTCGTCTATTAGCTCCGGCCGCGCGCTGTTGCAAGCCGCTTGGCCGGAGCTAATATAGGAGGCTACAGCACTAATTATTCTAAAGAAATCGTAGTGTGGACATTGAACGCTTAGAAGGAATTTAGAGAAACCGTACCTTAAAAAATATCTGTCACAAAATTTCTGACACTTTTCTTGCATGAATGCAGCCCTGCGCTCAATGGAACGACAAATAAAAGAAAGATGATGCCGGTGGTTTGAACAGATACTTTTTGTACAAAAGAAACTGGAAACTGCAAATGTGAACATAAGAGCGGTAATTGCAACTAATAGCTCAAATCGGAATTCTATGATAGAATATGATGAGATTTTTCCTCCGAAATATAAACTTCAATCCGACAAATATTTAAAGGCCAGGTTAGAAGGTTACATTGCACATGCTCAAACACAAAACATAATAGCCACAGATGCTTCCGTGGACGACGAAAGGGCAAGAATAGGAATTGTCTCAGATTCGTTCGGCTGGTCATTCGCCCTCAAACTGCCAGATTTCACTCCTGTTTTCGAAGCTGAGCTGTTAGCTATCATCATGGCGCTGCGAAAACTCCCGATGGACGCGAATAGTGCGGTCATAATGACTGATTTCCTTTCGGTATGCACAGCTCTAACAGCTTCACTCAACTCGCAAGCCGTAAAGACGTTACGCACCTTAGTTCCACCTCAGCTGAAGTGCCTAAAATTATTGTGGGTACCTGGTCACTATGGGTTATATTAAATGATATGATTCCTTAGCGCGAGCATCACTGGACAGCCCAATAATTAAGGTGCTTCGAGAATAGGACATATAACAGCAATCAGATGTAGAAAACTAGCCATTTGCACTGATAGGATGGAAGCAATAACAACGTGGACAGAATACTAGCATCTAAAATTTCCCTGGAAGTCTCAGTGACTGTCTCGGCAGGCCGAAGTGACGATCACCAGATTTCGATGCCGTGTGCCCCCCTTTGAACTTTTATTTACATAGGGCTGGTCTGACGATATCGCCCCTCTGCCGATTCTGCGGGGAAATAGAAAATATTGAACATTATTTTTTGACATGTCGCAGATATGCATATATTAGAAGAAGACTTCTTGTTACTCCGCTTTCAAAGATGAGCCTAAATTTAACTGCAGAAATTATACTAAGTTTCGGTGCCTCAAGTTTGGGACATTGCGAAAGGGATGTTTTTGATGCTGTTTGCACTTACATTCAAGCTTCTAAAGGTACTCCATTATAATCTTGACCACTACAAATGTTCGATAACTAGAATATATATATATATAAATAAAATGCGTTAGAATTCAACAAATATATTCGAGCTCATTATGATCAGGTTAATTCGGCTGTCTGGTCAACTAGCACAATCGCACAGTCAAAACAGCATTTATTTGATATATTACACAGTATGCTGTTTTATTTATTTATTTGTGCTTTATCATTCAACACAGTTCAAATTATACACTAAATTTAAAACTGCCAAATCCTGGCCAATCCCCCAGAGTGGGTATGTGCCATTATCTTTGAAGGCTAAAGCAAAACAAAAGCAAAAAAGACACTGCCCAACTTTGTAGACCGCCTTCGCCGTGACGCCGCATTTCATCGAACCAATGAAACAGCGCGCGCTGAGACAAGATTTGACCTTTCGTGCTGTTTGTTAGCTCCTTCAAAAAAATAAAAGTGTCACCATAGCTCGGAAGGATTCCGAGTTTCGCCAAGCTCTCCCCATCCTGCATCCCTGGAGCACCCCTAAACACTCGCCACCAGCCTTAGCGGATCGTGGAGGTTGGAGATAGCCTAGGCTAGTGGGTGTGGTTAAAGCTTGGGTGGTATTAACGGGGAATTTCTGCAGCACCCTACTGGCCACGCTTGAAATTGCTTAGGAAAGTCACCTGTAGTGAAGAGGAATAATTCAAACATGTGCACTTCAAATGGGCGATATTGTATTTGGAAGTGTTAGCACGCTTTGACTGTACAAGTCGGATAATGTAACTCTGCATGAGAAAATTCTCAATGTCGCACTAACACTCGTTATGTTATAACACGATAATTTCTTAATAAATCGTCGTCTCTTCGGCAGTTATTATACGTGTCTTTTTATTGTGTCCTAATTTAATTTCATCAGTCGTACGTATTGCAGCGCTTTTTAATCAGTATTCCCACCTTTCAAGTATCCTTTTAAATGCGAAGCATTTCATAGTGAACTGGAGGCATTTTGGGTGTTTTTATCTACGTATCCATCTATCTAGCTGCCCACGTCTGAGTGCACTCGTGATCGCATCCTTAGCTTGGTGCGGATGAAAGTAGCTGTGGGAGGGTAAGAGAGTTTGAGGAATATGAGTGTCTACGACGACATGAAAAACGTCAAAATCCTGTCGCGTACGTCGTCAAATCTTTCCCTCCTGACACGTGTGGCTTCTACCTGTATACTGCGGGCCGCGGTAGGCGGGTATCCGCCACAGGTGATTGACAGTTTATATCTACCCTGGAACGGCAAGGACCGACATCAGTAAATTAAACCTGAGAGCTTTAAGAGAAACTGACTTCGGCAGCGTAGACCCAACGAATATGAGAAATCCGTACGGATTTCCTTGTGGCTTCGTGCTACAAACGGGTGGTTGTCAATTTTCTCTTCCTAACCCTTCCGCCACCTTGCGGGTTTCCGCAGAACTCATTTGCATTACTTGTGTTCATGTGCTTCGAGTTGTCGATGAATTCGCCCTTGCGCTGCCAATTGCTAGCTTCCTGGTTAGCTCAATTGGTAGAGGGACCGCCCCGGAAAGGCGTTGGTTCCGGTTTCGAACCCCAAACCAGGACGAATTTTTCGGCAACTAAGAAGCTTTTCTTTCTGAGAAATCCGTACGGATTTCCTTGTGGCTTCGTGCTACAAACGGGTGGTTGTCAATTTTCCGTTTCTTAAACATTACATATGTAAACCTATGATACAGACATCACACCAGGTTAACAACAGTTGTAGTTCAAATATTGATTCCAATTTTATAGCTGTCTAATAAACATTGCATTTATACTCCTGTGATGCAGCAAGCTATTCAAGCGTTGCTCGACCCCAGCAGAATATGCTAACTAAAGTTATGTGTGATATTCACATCGTCAAGCAGTAAAGCGCACTTTGTTTCGATAATACTGACGTCCGTGCTCTAACGTGAATGCTGAAGTTGTGTCAGACCAAAAGTTACCCAGCGTAGTAACCCTAGTCACCAGTGGACGCTAGTGTAGTGGACGTTCCTGGTAAGCCCACCATACGCCCAGAACTACTACGCTTAACATCGATCCACCTCGTAACACTTGCCTCAAAGCCAAAAAAAAAATAATAAAAAAATCTGCGTACGCTTCAGCATCGCGCTCCGTGTAACCTACATCACGGATTAATACATGAATGACATTTCAGCGTACTTGCCATGTCGAAGTGCTTGCCATGTCCGTTTCCGACGATCGTAGAGACTTAGAGGTCGCTTCACCATATGCCACTATTCCTTACAATTGGTGCCGTCACGACAACGCCGGATTCTGACCGTTTTACCTTTTATTGCGAGTGTATCTATATGGGCATTTGACCAAACGTCACGCTGAAACCGGGAAGTTTCCTATATTTCTATCAATAGATACGGAAATGATATACTCGTCTAAAAAGCTGTTTATTCGTCAACGTTTCCATCAGAGCCCAATCTTTATCAAGGCAAGATTTAAGAGGTTTCTGTGCGCTTTTACCATCCTCCGAGCGGGGAGACAAAAAAGAAAAAGAAGAGAAAATGTCATTACTCGTTACGCTAACAAAAAATAAAAAGTGTTAGCGCCCTACGTGACCTACAAAAAACGTAACGCGTTGTCGTTACCGCTACAAAAAAAAAAGTAACGCGTGTTACTTGTTTCGTTATTCAAGGGTCGGAAATTCGAGTCAGCGCGTCTTCGCTGCAGGAACCCACGGTAACAATCCTAGAAAGCTCGTATTTATGCTTCACATAAAACTTCTATTCTAAACAATGATCTTACCTGAAATACTGATTTAACGAAAATATTTTGCACAAATATACGTGACCCCAGCGTTAATATAGTGGCCTATCAAGTTGCATGTAACGCCATGTGATAGCTTCTAGCTCTGTGGCACATGGTAGAGCCGTTTTTCTCGGTACGACATTAAGCACAAGGTGAGATTTCATCATATAACGGTTTCCGCAAAGGAAAGGTCACTCAACTCTCAAAATATTTGCTGTAATTTTGACGGTGCATCCACTAAAAAAGCAGATGCTTGAATATTGTAGTCATAAAAATGCTTTGGCAGCTTAGTTCTGGGGGGGAAATGTTTGCACACGTATACAATTTTTCCCCTTTAACCTGTATAATTTCCTTAAGAAATGCGAGTGTTTACGTAATTTATTCAAGGTTAGCCTCGTTCCGTCAAATGTTCACTAACTATACAAACGCACACCCGCAATGCCTGATAGAAAGAAGGAAATTTCATTTCGAAAAGGAAGTTCATAACGGGAGCTATAGTATAGCAGGGAGAACTTTCTGATAACTACAACGTTAGAATTTAAACAATAGCTACATTTCAGAGGTGTCATTGGACAGCTTGCCTCGCTTACTAATGTATACGTTTGCAACTACGCTAAATGGTTGCTCGACGGGCGCAGTGGACGTTAATCTAAACGCCTGATGGGTCGTCAGCAGTCCGGCGCGCCACAATAGAACGTCGGGGGAGCTCTGCGAAAGTGCCGAGACGGAAGAGTTTTGAATGAAACTCCCGGGATAATTGAAATAAAAAGTAACGGGTGACGTGAGACCTCACGTTACCGAAAAAAGGGTAACGTAAGTAGGTTACCCGTTAGAGTTCCGAAATGGTAACCAGTACGTTAGTAAGTTACCGAAAAAATTAATTCGTTACCTGTAACACCGCTACTTGTAACGCGTTACCGCCAACAATGGTCGAGCCCCATCTCTCCCGCTCTCCCCCCTTGATTTGTTCGTCCTACAGGGGGTGAGGCTTCACAAGAAGGGCTAAGCGTTAAAAAAAAAGGAAACTGTGGTTTAAATGCCCAGTAGAAGTCCGCGTAAAAGTGTAGAGCTTAGGTACATTCACGAAACAAACATTTAGCTGCGACCTCCAGACTGTGGCTCAAGATGATGTTACGGCGGGAATGAAAATTTGCTTTGCTGGAAATTTGGTGGTGGGTTAATTCTTCCAGTTGCTCGAATGCCGGGGTGAGTGATTTGTATTAGGGATACTTATAGTAAAGGTAACCTCCTCAACCTTTCTTGGAATTCTAGTGCGGATGTTGCATGCCCTACAGTATCCTCCTGTCGATATCTGAGAGAAAAAGAGTAAGCGTCAATTACGATTATTGTTTGCACGAATCTTAAGAGCGCGTAAGGAAGAGAGTGTGCCTCGACTGACATAACGTCCAGGCTACAATCTATTCAACTGATAAATACCATATGAATCGCGCAGTTCCCGCTCTCTTGTACCGGAGAAATCACTTTGTAAGAGTAGGACCTTGACGGAATCAAATGAGTGGTTTCGGAATACATATCACGAGACAGAGGTTGATCCGGGAGCGAATGAATATGTGAACTATAGTTATTAAAGCGGGTTCGGAAGGCCGTGTCAGTCTGACCTACGTAATCAATACTGCACACTGCGCACTTGAAAAGATATATTATATTAGCGTTGCCACAATTAAGGTTTTCATGAATAGAATCCTTGAAGAGTGGAATTAGTGCTGTCAGTCATGGTGGTTGTCTGTATGCGTTTGCATACCTTGCAGCGACGTTTGCTTACCTTGCCTACCTTGCAGCGCCACATGGTTGACACTCAGTCAAGTCTCATCAGTTTTGGAATGTACAAGATAATCCCTGATGTTTTTGGGCCATTCATATATATATATATATATATATATATATATATATATATATATATATATATATATATATATATATATATATATATATATATATATATATATATATATATATATATATATGGTCTTCCGCTCTTGTTTCAACTGCTACCACTGGGTGCAAACCTCACTGTGAAATGCGGGAACTTTCACGATTGTTTTAGAAAGTTTTTATCAGATCGCACACACGGTGCGGACAGTTCAGATTATTCTGTTACTGGCGCGTGCTCCCGAAACAACGCTGGACAGTTCGATCTGGCAAGGATAAAAGCTGGTCTTTTTCTCCTACTATAACACTGTCGGTGACAGATAGCCATGCTTGCCGCCGTCTTTGTACGGTGAATGTTGGTTTTGCTGGGTACGGGTTCACCCACTAAATAACTGAAACATTGTTGAGATCTTCACCCCCCCCCCCCCCCACCACGTCATATCTGAGAGATGTTTTTGTCCGTCCATGCACCCGGCACCCACATCAAGCCATGCACCATGACTCCGCCGTCACGAAGAGAATAACACCATCCTGGATCGTCGAGGTAGCCACAAGCATCAAGGGCTACCGACACACGACGGACCCTTACTGGATAAGACAACAGTCACGAGGATGACATAGAAAATTGCCGTATGACGACGAGGCTTGCTGTAGCTGGGTCACACGATCAATTCTGGCCACCTGGGCTTTCTTGTCGTGCATTGAAAAATAAGTTTATATATATGTTTTGTTCATTTGACTATTACCGAAATGCGGCTGCTGTGGCCGGGGTATAAATTGACCTCCTATAGCTTAGGAGCGGATCACCTTAACCGTTTTCTTCCGCACCACATTCTATACAGATTTGGATAACCAGCTACCTACGATGCTTCCATCCGCACTGATACCCACAGTGCATGTCACCTGCCGTATGTTTAGGAAACTAACTGCGACGAATAGTTCTTCCCCATTTTCAAAGAATTGTAACCAGATATGTGACATTATTTGAATTCGGTTTCACTTAACATTTACAGCTTACTTTCGCAATGATTTAACATAATGTTTGAGCGTTTTCTGCGCAAATATTCGTTGTAACTGAGGGAAAGAGTGTCTGCCTCAGCTGTTTAATGATAAGTGTTGAGGTTTTATGTCCCAAAACCATGGTAATATCATGACGGACGCCGCAGTGGAGGGCTCCTGAAATTTCGAGCACCTGGGATTTTTCACCGGGCGCCTAAATATAAATGCACGGGCCGCATTTTTGCCTCCATCGAAAATGCGGCCGCCGCGGCCGCGATTCCGCTATCTACTGTAAGCACTGAACGGGAGCGTTGCCTTACGACAGATGCCTAGGAGATATCGTTCGAAAATAATTCGCAGAGGTGTCTTTCATCAGCTTACCGCACGTGATGAAGAAAGCGGTAAAGATGCACCGCATTCTATCCATGGGAAGATGTTTTCAGATAGCTCTGCGTGCAGATCCACCCGCAACAATAAGCAGGCTCCTCCTCAAAAGGAGTTGCTTGCTTTTATCCTGAAGGTCGTAGGAGAGTCAGAAACATCTCATATGCCTATTATTTGCTATGTATTGTTCGAGAGAGTAAATATGGGACACGAATGCCAGTAATGGATGGATGGATGAAAGAACTTTATTAGGGTCCAATAGGTCGCGCTAGTGTCCTAGCCCGAAGCGGGAATGATTCACTTTTCTTTGAGGAGTGCCCAGGGTCTGCTCTCCTGCTGCAAAAACAAATTATTTGTCATATAAACGTACAGAAGGCAAGGTCACAGCAGGACGACAAACGGAGTAGAGAGTTCAGATCATGATGTATGTACTACATGCACAAAATACAGTGCCACCATGGCCATAAATCTGTAGGCATACATTTCGAAGAGATCATAGCCGTTCACGCACCCGCAGTAAAAACAAATGTTTTTTTACGTGCGCTATTTAAAAGAACATGCGCACTTTGCTCACTTTCCTCTGCGTAAATGCACCTACATACTCGTACATGCACATGTAGTACGCGCACATTGAAAGACTCGCATGTAGCTTAACCCCTGGAGCGATTGATGTCGTTACACTGTTTGAATGAATACTACCGAAATGAGAAATTAAAAGGAACAGTAAATAATGTGCGCATACAACTTACAGCATATCAATTGCATATGAACAGTATATTCCAAGCAGGTATGAAGAAACTAAATGAACAATTTTACAGCGTCCAAAAGTGTCATCAAAAGCAACAGTAATGGTTGTGCACGTGCAAACTACAAGATTTAAATATGCGTGTCATCAGAACATTCTCAACAGGTCTGAACACGAGCTATACTTGCATCTTTTAAACAGCAAGCGAAATATATCAAAATTATGATATCACCCGATTGTGTTCACATTAAAGCGGCATCTATACTTACGAATTTCTGCGGTTTCCAATGTCTATTGCACATTTTGCTGGTGTTATCTGAATATTATCGAGATAAGTAGCTTTACTATCCTTTTAATCAAGTGGTCGTTTTATATGCCTCGGACAACTTGTTCGCTGGAAAAGTGTCGTTTCTAGAACATTGCATTCAAGTGCGTACGATATGCCTGTGAGAAGTACACCACTGATTGTTTGTGACGCACAATATTCGCTAAAATATTGTGATAGAGCCGTATCTGATAGTGATTTGTTATTAATGTCAGTTTCGTGCTTTTAGTTGGCACAAACTTTATTCCAGGTTTGGAACTGGTTATAAGGTGTACATTATGAGGCGGACAACTCGATCTTATTTGGAAACAGTTTACGCTCCTTCAGCCTTCTTCAGTAAAGCGTTACAACGGTTCGATAGCGTTTAAAGGTTGCCAAAGTATTGATGCCACCCGCTTCTAAATGGGAATCGACATGTTTGTGCTTTTATTTAATCGTACCTTTTTTTCCGAATAAATCTAAAGTTTTCATATGTATATTCATTTCTTAAGTCATTTCATCGGAAAACCGCTGTGGTAACCTTAAGTGAAAGAGCTTCGTGGGCACGCCTAGCTCCCTAGCCTGTGCTTGCTGCAACGCTGCCCGCGCTCGTCCAGTTCTGCCTGCTCCTGTTATAGCAAGCAGAGGTCTGCAAACAGAGGCTAGCAGCTCCAGCTCGTGCCTCGCGCAGGGCTGGCGTTGTGGCTACAGCGCTGGGCATTCCTCTTCACTACACACTATATTGATGCGTCGTGTTGCGGCAACTTTCATTGGTGCTGCAGTGCTGGCTATGCGCTTCTGTAGCAATGTAATAAACTTTGCATATGTTCTCGTATGACTTTGCAAGTTATAGTGATATGCTGCTCGATATCTGGAGAATACAGCAGCGCTCGCTAGTTCTAACAACCAGATCATCGCCATGCAGCGTGCACTTCGTTTCGACAAACTTGACGTGTGTGCACTAACGTGAGCGCTGATGTTACGTAGGACCATAAGCTACCTTTTTTACACAACGGCATTGACCCAGCTCCCAACGCTTGACTAAAAGCGCAAAAAAAAAACACTAATTCGCAGTGCGCTGGGTCACGGCAGACCTGGGGGGCAGATTTAGGGCTTCGCTTGACAACCATCTGTACAAAATGATTGGGCGGTCTTTGAGCGCGTGCCCGTTCATGATGATGATAACTTTCTACCTACGGCACACGGAAAACCTCCACCGCAATGCTTGCGATCCGGCAGAAATGTTATTTTAGGTTTCATGCAATACTGGTGACTGAGACGAGGTATAATATACTTTACAGCGCACCAAGATTAATTGAACACATGCAACATTAACTTAAAAGAGTACTCCAACGCGGTGCAGCAGAGGCCATCTATTTTCGAAATAGAGACGGCAATAAACGAATTGACTGTACTCACTCAAGATTATGAGGGTTCGAGCGTGCAAGGCGATGGTGCTATACCTTCTAAAATTTATCACCTTCCATCGGCAAATATCGTCAAATTCTCAGATTTTATCGATGCACTTTTGAAACATCCATGGTTTAACAGGTACAGCCTTTTTAAAGGAGGTGATTTTAATGTTACTACTTGGCCAGAATATTGATGGCCCTTAAGTCAAAAAGGCCCTTGTGGTTTTGTAATAATTGTTACTCAGCCCACCCAAGTATCGTGAACAAGTTGAACCAGTTTCGACCGTTTAGTCACTAATATATATGCGTGCGTCACAGCTGCAGGTACAATCATCTGCAATGCAAGCGATGTTTTGCAGAAAAAAGGAAGTGTGCTTGGAACCCAACTTTTGTCTACTAGGCCGTAACGCAGTCATCACTGAATATTTTTATACAAAATTGAAGATAATAGCTTGGATTCTGCTCCCGGCGAAGCGACTGCAGCGCTTCATAAGGTGTGCCCATGAAGCTCTTTCAGTTAAGGTTACCACAGCGGTTTTCCGATGAAATGACTTAAGAAATGAATGTACATATGAAAACTTTGGGTTTATTCGGAAAAAAGGTACGATTAAATAAAAGCACAAACATGTCGATTCCCACTTAGAAGCGGGTGGCATCAATACTTTGGCAACCTTTAAACGCTATCGAACCGTTGTAACGCTTTACTGAAGAAGGCTGAAGGAGCGTAAACTGTTTCCAAATAAGATCGAGTTGTCCGCCTCATCATGTACAGCTTATAACCAGTTCCAAACCTAGAATAAAGTTTGTGCCAACTAAAAGCACGAAATTGGCATTAATAACAAATCACTATCAGATACGGCTCTATCACAATATTTTAGCGAATATTGTGCGTCACAAACAATCAGTGGTGTACTTCTCACAGGCATATCGTACGCACTTGAATGCAATGTTCTAGAAACGACATTTTTCCAGCGAACAAGTTGTCCGAGGCATATAAAACGACCACTTGATTAAAAGTATAGTAAAGCTACTTATCTCGATAATATTCAGATAACACCAGCAAAATGTGCAATAGACATTGGAAACTGCAGAAATTCGTAAGTATAGATGCCGCTCTAATGTGAACACAATCGGGTGATATCAAAATTTTGATATATTTCACTTGCTGTTTAAAAGATGCAAGTATAGCTCGTGTTCAGACCTGTTGAGAATGTTCTGATGACACGCATATTTAAATCTTGTAGTTTGCACGTGCACAACCATTACTGTTGCTTTTGATGACACTTTTGGACGCTGTAAAATTGTTAATTTAGTTTCTTCATACCTGCTCGGAATATACTGTTCATATGCAATTGATATGCTGTAAGTTGTATGCGCACATTATTTACTGTTCCTTTTAATTTCTCGTTTCGGTAGTATTCATTCAAACAGTGTAACGGCATCAATCGCTCCAGGGGTTAAGCTACATGCGAGTCTTTCAATGTGCGCGTACTACATGTGCAGGTATGAGTATGTAGGTGCATTTACGCAGAGGAAAGTGAGCAAAGTGCGCATGTTCTTTTAAATAGCGCACGTAAAAAAACATTTGTTTTTACTGCGGGTGCGTGAACGGCTATGATCTCTTCGAAATGTATGCCTACAGATTTATGGCCATGGTGGCACTGTATTTTGTGCATGTAGTACATACATCATGATCTGAACTCTCTACTCCGTTTGTCGTCCTGCTGTGACCTTGCCTTCTGTACGTTTACATGACAAATAGTTTGTTTTTGCAGCAGGAGAGCAGACCCTGGACACTCCTCAAAGAAAAGTGAATCATTCCCGCTTCGGGCTAGGACACTAGCGCGACCTATTGGACCCTAATAAAGTTCTTTCATCCATCCATCCATTCCTGGCATTCGTGTCCCATATTTACTCTCTCGAACAATACATAGCAAACAATAGGCATATGAGATGTTTCTGATTCTCCTACGACCTTCAGGAATAAAAACAAGCAACTCCTTTTTAGGAGGAGCCTGCTTATTGTTGCGGGTGGATCTGCACGAAGAGCTATCTGAAAGCATCTTCCCATGGATAGAATGCGGTGCATCTTTACCGCTTTCTTCATCACGTGCGGTAAGCTGGTGAAAGACACCTCTGAGAATTATTTTCGACCAATATCTCCTAGGCATCTGTCGTAAA
Source organism: Rhipicephalus appendiculatus (assembly GCA_030522465.1). Taxonomy (NCBI): domain Eukaryota; kingdom Metazoa; phylum Arthropoda; class Arachnida; order Ixodida; family Ixodidae; genus Rhipicephalus; species Rhipicephalus appendiculatus. The sequence continues at coordinate 32,710 of JALIZH010029484.1, read as the reverse complement.
GCAACGCTCCCGTTTAGTGCTTACAGTAGACAGCCGAATCGCGGCCGCGGCGGCCGCATTTTCGATGAAGGCAAAAATGCGGCCCGTGCATTTATATTTATGCGCCCGGTGAAAAATCCCAGGTGGTCGAAATTTCAGGAGCCCCCCCACTGCGGCGTCCGTCATGATGTTACCATGGTTTTGGGACATAAAACCCCAACACTTATCATTAGACAGCTGAGGCAGACACTCTTGCCCTCAGTTACAACCAATATTTGCGCAGCAAACGCTCAAATATTATGTTAAATCATTGCGAAAGCAAGCTTTAAATGTTAAGTGAAACCGAATTCAAATAATGTCACATATCTGGTTACAATTCTTTGAAAATAGGGAAGAACTATTTGTCGCAGTTAGTTTCCTAAACGTACGGCAGGTCACATGCACTGTGGGTATCAGTGCGGATGGAAGCATCGTAGGTAGCTGGCTATCCAGATCTGTATAGAATGTGTTGCGGAAGCCAACGGTTAAGGTGATCCGCCCCTAAGCTATAGGAGGTCAATTTATACCCCGGCCACAGCAGCCGCATTTCGGTTACAGTCAAATGAAAAATATATATATATATATATAAACTTATTTTTAAATGCACGACAAGAAAACCCAGGTGGCCAGAATTGATCGTGTGACCCAGCTACAGCAAGCCTCGTAGTCATACGGCAATTTTCTATGTCATCCTCGTGACTGTTGTCTTATCCAGTAAGGGTCCGTCGTGTGTCGGTAGCTCTTGATGCTTGTGGCTACCTCGAAGATCCAGGATGACGTTATTCTCTTCCTGACTGCGGAGGCATGGTGCATGGCTTGATCTGGGTGCCCGGTGCCCAGGACGGACAAAAACATCCCTCAGATATGACGTGGTTGGGGAGGTGAAGATCTCAGCAATGTTTCAGTTATTTAGCGGGTGAACGCGTACCCAGCAAAACCAACATTCACCGTACAAAGACGGCGGCAAGCATGGCTATCTGTCACCGACAGTGTTATAGTAGGATAAAAACGCCAGCTTTTATACTTGCCAGATCGAACTGTCCAGCGTTATTTCGGGGGCACGCACTAGTACCAGAATAAACTGAACTGTCCGCACCGCGTGTGCGATCTGATGAACACTTTCTAAAACAATCGCGAAAGTTCCCGCATTTCACGGTGAGGTTTGCACTCAGTGATAGCAGTTGAATCAAGAGCGGAAGACCATATATATATATATATATATATATATTAATGGTCCAAAAACATCAGGGATTATCTTGTACATTCCAAAACTGATGAGACTTAACTGAGTGTCAACCATGTGGCGCTGCAAGGTATGCAAGGTATGCAAACGTCGCTGCATGGTATGCAAACGCATACAGACAACCGCCATGACTGAAAGCACTAATTCCACTTTTCAAGGACTCTATTCATGAAAACCTTAATTGTGGCAACGCTAATAAATCTATCTTCTCAAGTGCGCAGTGTGCAGTATTCATTACGTAGGTCAGACTGACACGGCTTTCCGAACCCGCTTTAATAACCATAGCTCACATATTCATTCGCTCCCGGATCTGCCCCTGTCTCGTGATATGTATTCAGAAACCACTCATATGATTCCGTCAAGGTCCTACTCTTACAAAGTGATTTCTCCGGTACAAGAGAGCGGGAACTGCGCGATTCATATAGTATTTATCAGTTGAATAGATTGTAGCCTGGACGTTATGCCAGTCGAGGAACACTCTCTTCCGTACGCGCTCAAGATTCGTGCCAACAATAATCGTAATTGACGCTTACTCTTTTTCTCTCGGATATCGACAGGAGCATACTGTCGGGCATGCAACATCCGCACTAGAATTCCAAGAAAGGTTGAGGAGGTTACTTTTACTATAAGTATCCCTAATACAAATCACTCACCCCGGCATTCGAGCAACTGGAAGATCCGAAATGGTGAATTGCGCAAACAAGACAAGGACTACAAGAAGAGACGACGACACACTGAGCGCAAACTGGAAGAATTAACCCACCACCAAATTTCCAGCAAAGCAAAATTTTGATTCCCCCCCGTAACATCATCTTGAGCCATAGTCTGGAGGTCGCAGCTAAATGTTTGTGTTTCATTAATGTACCTAACCTCTACGCTTTCCACGGACTTCTACTGGGCATTTAAACCGCAGATTCCTTTTTTTTTAACGCTTAGCCCTCTTTGTGAAGCCTCACCCCCTGTAGGACGAACAAATCAAGGGGGGAGAGCGGGAGAGATGGGGCTCGACCAATGTTGGCGGTAACGCGTTGCAAGTAGCGGTGTTAAATGTAACGCTTAAATTTTTTCGGTAATTACTAATGTACTGCTTACCATTTCGGAACTCTAAAGGGTAACGTACTTACGTTACCATTTTTCGGTAACGAGGTCTCACGTCACCCGTTACTTTTTATTTCAATTACTCCGGGAGTTTCATGCAAAACTCTTTCTACTTGGCACTTTCGCAGAGCTCCCCCGAAGTTCTATTGTTGCGGCGCCGGACTGCTGACGACCCGTCCGGCGTTTAGAGTAACGTCCACTGCGCCCGTCGAGCAACCATGTAGCGTAGTTGCGAACGTATAAATTAGGAAGCGAGGCAAGCTGTCCAATGACACCTTTGAAATGTAGCTGTTGCTCAAATTCTAACGTTGCAGTTATGAAAACTTCTCCCTGCTATACTCTAGCTCCAGTTATCAACTTCCTTTTCGAAATGACATTTTTTTTCTTTCTATCAGCTATTGCGGTTATACGTTTTTATAGTTAGCGAGTATTTGACGGAACGAGGCTAACCTTGAATAAATTACGTAAACACTCGCAATTCTTAAGGAAATTATACAAGCTAAAAAGGGAAAATTGTATACGTGTGCACATATTTCCCCCCCCAGAACTAACCTGCCAAGCATTTTTTTTATGACTACAATGTTCAAGCATCTGCTTTTTTTTAGTGGAGGCACCGTCAGAATTACAGCAAATATTTTGAGAGTTGAGTGACCTTTCCTTTGCGGAGAGCGTTATATGATGAAACCTCATCTTGCGCCAGACGTCGTGCCGAGAAAAACGGCTCTACCATGTGCCACAGAGCTAGAAGCTATCACATGGCGTTACATGCAACTTGATAGGCCACTATATTAACGCTGGGGTCACGTATACTTGTGCAAAATATTCTCGTTAAATCAGTTTTTCAGGTAAGATCATTGTTTAGAATAGAAGTTTTATGTGAAGCATAAATACGAGCTTTCTAGGATTGTTACCGTGGGTTCCTGCAGCGAAGACGCGCTGACTCGAATTTCCGACCCTTGAATAACGAAACAAGTAACACGCGTTACTTTTTTTTTTGTAGCGGTAACGACAACGCGTTACGTTTTTTGTAGGTCACGTAGGGCGCTAACACTTTTTATTTTTTGTTAGCGTAACGAGTAATGACATTTTCTCTTCTTTTTCTTTTTTGTCTCCCCGCTCGGAGGATGGTAAAAGCGCACAGAAACCTCTTAAATCTTGCCTTGATAAAGATTGGGCTCTGATGGAAACGTTGACGAATAAACAGCTTTTTAGACGAGTATATCATTTCCGTATCTATTGATAGAAATATAGGAAACTTCCCGGTTTCAGCGTGACGTTTGGTCAAATGCCCATATAGATACACTCGCAATAAAAGGTAAAACGGTCAGAATCCGGCGTTGTCGTGACGGCACCAATTGTAAGGAATAGTGGCATATGGTGAAGCGACCTCTAAGTCTCTACGATCGTCGGAAACGGACATGGCAAGCACTTCGACATGGCAAGTACGCTGAAATGTCATTCATGTATTAATCCGTGATGTAGGTTACACGGAGCGCGATGCTGAAGCGTACGCAGATTTTTTATTATTTTTTTTTTGGCTTTGAGGCAAGTGTTACGAGGTGGATCGATGTTAAGCGTAGTAGTTCTGGGCGTATGGTGGGCTTACCAGGAACGTCCACTACACTAGCGTCCACTGGTGACTAGGGTTACTACGCTGGGTAACTTTTGGTCTGACACAACTTCAGCATTCACGTTAGAGCACGGACGTCAGTATTATCGAAACAAAGTGCGCTTTACTGCGTGACGATGTCAATATCACACATAACTTTAGTTAGCATATTCTGCTGGGGTCGAGGAACGCTTGTATAGCTTGCTGCATCACAGGAGTACAAATGCAATGTTTATTAGACAGCTATAAAATTGGAGTCAATATTGGAACTACAACTGTTGTTAACCTGCTATGTAATGTTTAAGAAAGGGAAAATTGACAACCACCCGTTTGTAGCACGAAGCCACAAGGAAATCCGTACGGATTTCTCAGAAAGAAAAAGCTTCTTAGTTGCCGAAAAATTCGTCCTGGTCCGGGGTTCGAAACCGGGACCAATGCCTTTCCGGGGCGGTCGCTCTACCAGTTGAGCTAACCATGAAGCTAGCAGTTGGCAGCGCAAGGGCGACTTGATCGACAACTCGAAGCACATGAACACAAGTAATACAAATGAGTTCTGCGGAAACCCGCAAGGTGGCGGAAGGGTTAAGAAAGAGAAAAATTGACAACCACCGGTTTGTAGCACGAAGCCACAAGGAAATCCGTACGGATTTCTCATATTCGTTGGGTCTACGCTGCCGAAGTCAGTTTCTCTTAAAGCTCTCAGGTTTAATTTACTGATGTCGGTCCTTGCCGTTCCAGGGTAGATATAAACTGTCAATCCCCTGTGGCGCATACCCGCCTACCGCGGCCCGTAGTATATGGGTAGATGCCACACGTGTCAGGAGGGAACGATTTGACGACGTACGCGACAGGATTTTGACGTTTTTCATGTCGTCGTAGACACTCATATTCCTCAAACTCTCTTACCCTTCAACAGCTACTTTCGTCCGCACCAAGCTAAGGATGCGATCACGAGTGCACCCAGACGTGGGCAGCTAGATAGATGGATACGTAGATAGAAACACTCAAAATGCCTCCAGTTCACTATGAAATGCTTTGCATTTAAAAGTATACTTGAAAGTAGGGAATACTGATTAAAAAGCGCTGCAATACGTATGACTGACGAAATTAAATTAGGACACAAGAAAAAGACACGTATAATAACTGCCGAAGAGACGACGATTTATTAAGAAATTATTGTGTTCTAAAATAACGACTGTTAGTGCAACATTGACAATTTTCTCATGCACAGTTACATTATCCGATTTGTACAGTCAAAGCTTGCTAACACTGCCAAATACAATTTCGCCTATTTGAAGTGCACATGTTTGAATTAATCTCTTTGGAGCGCACATGAAACGTAGTCTGACAAACACAGTGAAAACTGTGGAAGCAATAGCAAACTACCATCGTCTCCAGATTCAAAACTGTACCTCCTGTCATTGAGAATGAGATCGCTCACTCAGAAAGAACACTCGACGTGGACAGATATTAGTGGAGTGTAGTTGCACTCGGGAACATTCCATCGCTTAAGCGACACTGTCATGTTAGTCTAGCTCACGAACAAGGACACCTAAAACTTCTTTAACACATTCGTTACCGCAATAAAATGGCCATTTTTCATATTTCTCGGGAAGGAATTTTTTGCCAGTATAAAAGAAGAGAAGCTTCGCAGCGGGCGGCAGCACATCGCTTACGGGCGACATGTGGACTTTGCACGCAACCAGAGTAGTTCTAAGACTGCGCACAAGGATCGGCAGCTACGCACACCTGGTGGAGGAGGCCACTTAAGGGCGTAATCGAAACCAACCCCTAAAAGGCTGCGCATGTCCCACGTGCCCATGGACACGCCTGTGCCATGTGTCGCGCTTCCGGTGTCGCTAGTCGCCTTGGGAGTGGCTAGCGACACCGGAAGTGGCCCTCTGTGGGACACCGAAAGTGCTGGAAACTGGCTGAAAAGGCCACCTCCGTACGCTGTACGTGCGGCAGACCTTCGAAAATAAGTTTTAGCAGAATAAATGATCCCCGATTCGAAACTATAGCTATCCAGTGAAAAGCTGGCGTAAATTTCGGGCAGTTATTACCGCTCAACGCTGTCAAATTACGAAGCTGACACAATAATTTTATACTTGACTTTCAAGGGTTCGTTTGATTGCAGAACTGATGTTGCTGAAGCGTAACCACAGGCGGCACGCACTTCTCTCTAGTGCGTCGGACACGCCCACTTTCGCAAAAACACGCGCACGTTAGTTTGCGCAAACGTATTTCTAAAACCTCTATGAGACCAAAGCGGGAAATTTGAAACTGCTTCTGAAAGTGCAGTGGGTGGACTAACCACTTGGAGCAGATAGGTGCACGAGAAACAAAAACAATATGCCTTCATCCGTGATTCAAAGCATGGATCACGGGTGATTGGTTTGAATAGGCGCGGTAACGAAATAGTTAAGGAGACAAAATTCCTCATTCCTGTCCAATACCGACGGTAACTTCGCACGTGCCTTGTCCGCTACTGGTCCCTCAGAAACGGCAGTGTTTTCCTTTGCTGTACATGGAGTATCTGTGCAATGTTCGCAACTAGAGTTCCTCCCGAACGTTAAAGTTTCCTTATGGTGTTTGCGAGGAACGTGACGTTGGCGCACAAGTAGGCGAGGTCGCCTTGCAAGCCATCACAGAGAGGACAGCTTGAGGCTTCCTGATTGTAGCCCTCCCGTCACTTGGGGAGCCGTTAATCGCGACCTTGACGTCCGAAAAGTTGCACTTGTAATATCAACAGCTTCTAGCCATGTTAGCCAGCGTTTGACGGCAGGCACTGGTGGTATGGGTACGTACGGCAACTTCAGTAACACTAGAGGGCGCCTTCAGTAACACAATCTTGGTATCTGTTTTCCGGGGAGTTGGTTGTGCAAGACGAGTAGGTTGAACTCCATATAATTCTGGACAGTCACTGTTGCCCGATAACATGAATGACGTTCTTAAACTGCACTCTAAAGTGAAACATGAGGCTAAATAGTGTTCATATTGTCACGTGGTCGTGACGTAGACGAAGGCAGCAGGCGACGTGTCCAAGATGAAACTGTTTATTAGGCCGAACTTGTGGCCGGTAAACGGAAAGTAGGATTACAGCAATACACGCTGGCACTGATAGCGGCGAACAGAGCGTCGGCCGTCGATCAACTGAACATCGTTGGAGCGCGCCGGCTTTTATGCATCACGCGTCGAACATTCTAGCCTTATCATTGGTCATCGGGCACGCTCTGGAATAATCTCAAGTGGTCGCGTCTTGCGCGCAATCTTAACAAAACGTTCTACAATAATCGCGAAGGTGGTAGAACAATAAGGCGCGGTTTGAGTTGAGCTTTGCTGAAGGTCTTTGTGGGCGAAAACCGAATACAACAAAAGGGAAAATAAGAATAGCACGTGGCAATATAAGCGCTAATTTTGAAATAGGCATATATAGGCATTTACGTGCATTCAGGCACAAGCGCCCAAAATATGCATTTATGGGCACTATAATACGTCGTTCAGCCATTGCAACCTCATGACGACAATCACTATGTGTGCTTAACTGTTAAAACTGGAAAGGTCACTTTTGCGCTCCTGGGTGTGTACCTCTCCCCATCAAGCCGATTCGACGCTAAACGACTGGACGACATCTTAAAGGCACACCCGGGTCCGTGGGTTATTACCGGTGACTTCAATGCACATCATTCCATTTGGGGAAGCTCAAGGGTCAATTCAACGGGACGACGTCGAGCTTCACTGGTCTCAAGTCATGGTCTCGTCCTTCTGAACGATGCAAGTCCTACGTTTTTGCGAGGCACAACATATAGCAGCTGCCTAGATTTGTCATTCGTGTCACGCCACTTCGCCAGACGGGTAAAGTGGTTCTTGGACATTGAAACACATGAAAGCGACCACATCCCCACTTATCTGAAGATCAAGGGTATTTCCAACACGTATATTCATCTACCACGGTACGAAGAATAGATTGGACTAGGTTCAAAACTCAACTTGAGGACGCTTGTGAGAAAGGCCTCTGCCGTGGACTTGAACAAGCTATTAAGGAAACTGCACAGATGGCTAAGTGCACTAATGTGCTCTCCGAAATACTCTGAATTCGACCTCGAGCTAGAGAGACTTCGTGCGATCCGCCGTCGCGCAGAAAGAAGATACCGACGCACCAAGTCCATAGACGATCTACGAACAGCCCGGAGCTTCCAGAAGAAGATGCAACGCCGCATCGATAAATTAGAGGCCCAAAGATGGAAAAAAATTTTGAGCGTCACTAGATCCTCGTAAACCGCTGGCTCAAATATGGAGAACTGTGCGAAGCCTACGCTCTGTTCCGGGACAGCACTTTCCGTTCAAGGCCCTCGCACTCTTCCAGCGCCGACAAGAAATTTAGGTGGCAGAAGATTTCTGCGCTATGATTCTGGGCCCATCAACGTGCACAAGTATGCATACAATGAACCGTGTTCCATACCCACGGGACACGCGCATGGATCTACCGTTCACTATACACGAACTTGATGCGGCGCTCGTCCTATGTAATCGGTCATCGTCGCCTGGCCCGGACGACATATCCCACCGGATACTGCGCCACCTTGGTGAACGGGCACGAGATGCGCTTCTTAACATCTTCAACGAGTCCTGGCAAGCTGGCAAGGTTGCACAAGAATGGAAGATAAGCCGCTTGGTACCGCTTCTTAAGCCTGGCAAGTCTCCCCTAGAAATTACCTCTTACCGACCAATTGCGCTTTCAAGTTGCGTTGGAAAGGTAATGGAGCGAATGATCCTGGCCAGGCTTGAATGGTACCTTGAATACTACAAGATATACCCGAACGCCATGGCTGGTTTTTGACGTCACCGATGTTCCATCGACAACGTTATCGATCTTGTCAAGCATGTCCAACATCAAAAGACATGTAAACGACTATCTGTTGCCATGTTTCTTGATGTAAAAGGAGCGTACGATAATGTTCTTCATGACGCCATCCTCGAGGCCAGGGGGGTCAGTGGGCCTAGGAGGTCAACTATACTGTTGGACACGCAGTTATTTACAAGGACGGACTCTATTTGTGAACACTGAAGATGGTCCAACCTCCCAACATCCCACGCACCGTGGAGTTTCGCAAGGTGGCGTCCTGAGTCCAACCCTCTTCAACCTCGTTCTCATTGGCCTGGTGGAACGACTACCGAGTGTGGTCAAGTTATCAATGTATGCTGATGACATCTGCGTCTGGGCATCTGGCGTGACACGGCCTCAGGTACGCGCAAGGCTTCAGAAAGCTGCGACATTGGTATCGGTGTACCTCAGTGAACAAGGGCTGAAGATATCGCCAGCGAAATGCGCATTGATTGCTTTTAGCCGAAAGCCAATGAGACCATACCCTATACCTATCGACGGCCAAGTCATACCTTATGTCAGGACGCACAGATTTCTTGGCGTAATCATCGATAGGGACCTCTGCTGGAGTCCTCACGTGGCATACTTGAAGAAGCGCCTGACAGACATTGCAAACTTATTTAAGTATTTTGGAGGGAAAACCTGGGGGACCTCAGTACATGCAATGATGCAACTATACGAGGCGCTTTTTCTCGGCTATTTGCGATACAGCTTGCCTGTGCTGACCAATACCTGCAGGACCAACATTCGTACACTCGAAAGCGTTCAGGCTATGGCTCTCAGAGTTCGTCTGGGGCTACCGCGATGTTCGTCAACAGCTGAGACAATTGCGATTGCAAATGACTACCCGGCCAAGACGCATATTTTAATGGAAGCGCTAAGAGCACACGTAAGGCATCGTGCTCGCGCCCCTGCCCATCATTTAGCTTCACTGCCAGAAGACCGACCTGGTACCTCATTTTCTCAGACAGTCCTGTCCTACCGGGCCCGCCTACCAACAGGATATACAGCTCCAGCAGAGTTCCAACTCCCCCATGGTGTATGACTCATCCACAGGTTCGACTCACGGTTCCAGGCATACGGTCAAAAGCCCGGCTCTCGTCTCCAGCGCTCAAGCAGCTTTCTCTTCTGTTGCTGTATGAGACGTACAGCGAGCATAATCATCTATATACTGACGCCTCAACCACTGTGGATGGGTCGGCAGGGTCGGTGATCTTGCCTGCAACAGCAACCACCGTGAAGATCAAGCTATCTCACCAGACGACATCGACAGCTGCGGAACTTGCTGCTCTACGAAGCGCACTTAAAGTAATTCACCATCAACAAGCCAAGAAATGGAGCGTGTTAACGGATTCCAAGGCAGCATTACAGTGTTTGATATTCGCCTTACGTCGGGGACCTCATGAACAACTAGTGTTGGAAATCAGAGAGCTCCTCCACCACCTCTTCATCCAAGGACATGACATCACGTTTCAGTGGCTTCCAAGTCACTGCGGCATATTGGGCAACGAACATGCCGAGCAGCTGCTAGATCTGCGCACGAGGACGGTATACAAGAAGCCATCCCTTTCTCAAGGACTGATGCTGCCATGAAAATACGAGCGATTGCAAAAGAAGATGTTAAATCCCTGTGGAACGCAGCAAGTTTACGGCACACGCGTCTGCATAGGCTGGACCCGTCTCGTCGACTTCGGCCTCCGTCCGGACTCTCTCGACTCGAGACAACGGTGCTTTGCCGACTGTGGCTTGGTGTCTCGTTTACCAAATCTTTAGCATTCCGAATCGGCATGGAAGACACTGCTGCTTGCGACCATTGCGGCAGCGATGAAATTATTGACCACGTGCTTTGTCACTGTCCTCGCTACAGCGCGCATAGACGGCCGCTAGCTGCTGTGTTGGCCCGCCTTGACGACAGACCCTTGTCAGAACAGTCAGTGCTCGAATGCCGACGCGAACTGTCTTCACAGAGAAAGTCAGTCAAGGCCTTACTGAACTTTTTGCATGGCAGTGGCCTATTAAATAGGCTATAGCGCCCTGCCCTCTTTTTTCTTTTTTTCTATTTTATTCGCGCGTCTACTCTCCTCTTCACTTTCCTTTTCCATCTTTCTTTTCCCTTTCCCCCCTCCCCATAGTGCAGGGTAGCAAACCGGATGTTACACTTCTGGTTAACTTCCCTGCCTTTCTCTCTTTTTATTCTTTCTCTCTCTCTATGGGCACTATAAGAACAGTATAAAAGCCCTTCTTCACCTCTAATTCATGCTCATACATGAAAGTGGCACGATAGGAGCCCAAAGAACAAAATAGACATTTGCCTCAAATCGACTCTATAGTGATGACGCACGTTTTCCTAGCGGGAACAGAAGCGATAACCGCTGCGTCTGCTCATCGATGTCATGAACCGCCGCAAGCGAAGCATATCGCTTGTAAGCGGAACATTAGGAAGCACTGGAATCACAGCGCGCATAGGCGCGCAAGCGAGCATGTGACGTGGTATTTTTTTTTTTGTATTTCGCGGGGATTAGTAGCAACATAGTCCCATGGTAGCAACATAGGACCATGGTAGCAATTAAAAAAACACTGATGCTTAACAGGTAGAACGTTACAAACTGTCTAGTGGGACGTATTGCATGCCAGTCTACAACTTTCTCATTGGAATTCTCTGTCAGGCTTCGTGACTTCGAAAATTTGTAAATAAACGCGCCTAATTAAGCAATTAAGCAGATCACAAAAAACAGTCCAGCTTACTCCATGCAATAGTCGGAAACGTGCATTGCGCCACGTCGTCATAGAGCGCGTTGGCTCATTTTCAAACTATTTGTAGAGATAGCTGGGGCACTCTGTATATATATACGTCTAAAGAAACGAAACGTTACGACGACGGCAAAAACGCGTCTGAAGCATGCGCGTAACTGCTAGTACAATAAAAGGTCCTCCTGAAGTCATTCCTCGGTGCTTTTTACTGAGTCACATTACCCAGGTATCGTTTATTATTACGGATGCAACCGCCTTTGTGCAGCTTTTAGCCATTCGGGTTTTTTTTATTGAATATTTGTTGTTATTCACTGTCCGACAACCTAAGATCCGATATCAAACGATTTCATGAAGGAGCATTCACGCATTCTTCCTCTGCATCGGCAAATGCTTTGAATTGAATAGGCTTAGGAATTCTAACGTTTACTACTAGCGAATTTGTTGAAACGGGTGAATTTCCGTTTATGTTTATTCGCGCGGCAACACGCCGGTGTGCGCCTTTGCAGTTGTTAGTCAGCGTTTGTGGTGTCTACCTCTTTCTTGTATGCGTGTTGGCACAGGTGCCAACAAGTATAGAACATGTACAGAACATGTACAGAACATGTACAGCACACCCGTGTACTTCCATTTACGTGCACGTTAAAGAACCCAAGGTGGTCGAAATTTCCGGAGCTCCCCCCACTATGGCGTCTCTCCTAATCATATCGAGGTTTTGTGGATGTAAAACCCCAACCGTTGTTATTATTACACATGGGCGCTCACGGCGAATCTAATCAACATGCATTTTGGATGCAGGTCTCCTACATAATGTGTATGCTTTCGATACTGCGCAGTGGCAATGTCACCGCCAAACTCTTCATGGCAAGGTAAGTATCTACGACCTTTCATATAATATAACCTGCAGCAGATTCAGAGCCATGGAAGTAGAAAACAAAGCATGTTTACCGGCATTAAATTAAAAGTAATCTTTCTCAGAAAATTGTTATCAGCAGAATTATCTCCTTATTTTATGACAAGGTACGCCCGCAAGAAAAAATAAAGAGAATGAGAGACAAAATTTCGCGTGTGTAATAGGAAATATAGTAATTGATTTCTCGAATATACACATCTAAATTCTGCACGTTTTGAACTTAGTGCGTCAAAGTTACGTCCTATTGGAGCTATACATGATCTTGGCAATTACGGCCTACATATATTCTATTTTATCGCTGCGAAACGTTTCTAGATATCCGCGCAGACTGCGCTCGACCTTGTGTGCCTGCCTCAGGGTGCTCCGCTGTACACACCTTTAAATATATTGCGCAACGCCTTCCATCCCCGTAACAATTTGGTGGAGGGGCTATATAGCGAAGTAATTGGCGGAACTTAGCCGAAGGCACAACGTCGAAAGCAGAAGGTTCAGAGCCATATGCTAGGGCGCATAGAACAACACCAGTGGGGCAGTCAATAAGGGCCGAATGCGCCCTTATTCCTAAAATGATTTCATGTGTACAGTGTGCCAATACGTAACATCAAACATAAGTACAGCGTCCAGGCAACAGTGAGACGGGCAATGCACATCTCAGTGACAGCCAGAGTTGCACTGTCGGTTACGTGTACTACAGTGATCGGAACAGGAATGAGAACCGTCTTTAGCCGAACACGGAGGTTTGAGTTGATAAATGATATGCGAGCGCTGGTGTCCGCGGGAGCTACGACAGGCGTGGCGTAGACATCTATTTTGGCAAGGTTGTTGTGTCCAGGTAGTGCAAGCAGAGAAATTTCGGGTCTGTTCATGGACGCAGGCTCCCCTTAAGACTTGAACCAGTTAGTTTTCCGAGCAGTGGTGCATGTAGGGGGGGGAAAGAGAGCGACGACATAGAAGCGAGCGGGACAGGCGGAGGGACGGCGAAAGAGAGCGGTTTGGTCGGGAGTGCAATGGTGTGGCAGCATGCTTTTTTTTTTTTGTTTTTTTTGTTTTTTTAGTGGCAGGCGGAATTCACCAGGCGGACGTCGGGTATTTGGATAGGTCGGCAAAGGCACGAGTTACAGCAACTGCGGCGATGGCAGGAAATATGGCCGACGCGTCCGCAGCAGAAGCGGATAGGCGTACGCCAGATCGAAACACGTACTCTAGTATGATAACGCGGACGGGCGTATTAGTTTGGGGAAAGGTCAAGTGGTCACTAGATTCATGCGTTAGCGAGTTCCTGGTGTAGGCATCCTGAATTAGGGAAATTGCTGAGTCTAATCGTCAAGGGCGTTCACCTGAGGAGGAACTGGATATGCAAATTCAAGTTCGCGGCGGATGATGCATACGATATCCTCGAGTGCAGCACAACAGATGGTAGATGGATGTCCCCAGAAGAAGATTTGCAGCCGTGTATGGAACGTATAAAAATGGCGAATCAATGACATTTAGCTTCTTCAGAGCGTCAGCATTCAATAATGACCTCTTGCACTGTTGACGAGCGGCGGATCATCGGAAGGGTACACGCATCATACCATTGAGGATGTGGGCCACCTTTACCGCTTCCGGTATCTTGCAAGCTATATTACGGCAAAGTACGACTACTGTACATCTTGAATGTACGTCAGACATAACTCGGTTACGAAGTCACCATGCGACCGATTTTTACGCAGTACCAAGGCATGCAGTTGTCTTACCGAACAGGATGCTCACCGTTTCACGTCTCAACGGTCCGAGCAACGTATCTCACTGGTGGCTTTGGCGAACGGCGTGGCGTGTGGACTTGTGATTTTCGCGGATGGCTCACGTATAACTGCGGAAACGGCACCTCTTCCGTGTGTCCGTCGTAGAGTAGGGACACGCGAACCTGCCCTTCCCCGGAGCGATATGGCTAAGTAATGCGTGCCGTCGACGCGACGAGTTGACTCCGCGGCTGCGTCGTCCAACACCGTCGTGTACCTCACTGTGTGCTTGGCAGACACGTACTGAACGAGATCGCCGCTCGAGAAACGCCCGCGAAAGCGTGCGTTGGCCCCGGCGAACGTGTTCACGCCATTGCCACGTTGACGCTGCTCTACCCGCGCCACCGGTTCCTGGCCGCCTCCTCCAAGTGTCCTTCCGCCATGGAGCGCGTGCTTGGGTACGATGGAGAGAACGATGCCACTGCCGGCGCAGCCAATGGAGAAGCTTCTGTGAACATCGGGCAGACCGATTTTCCTTTCGCCTACCCATATACAACTTGACTGTAATAATGTTTGTTGAGGTTTTAGGTCCCAAAATCACAAGTCCATTACGAAGGACGTCGTAGTGGAGGACTTTGGAAATTTTGACGTTCTGGTGTTCTTTAACTTGTGCGTAATTCGAATTACATGGGCCTCTAGAATCTCGCCTCCACCGAAACGTGGCCACCGCGGCCGGCCGCGATTCCATCCCCGACCTTTGAATCAGTGAGCCATGAGCCACCAATTTTGAGAACCTCTAATTACATTATATTGGCAAAGAACGCTGTTCCCACGTGGTGAACTGATAAAAAAGAACATACATTTTTTTTGTATTCAAGCATGTATTTCTGCATAAGTGAGCTCAAGCTCTGGTGCGAAAATCAGTCCCCGTGAAAAACACCAATTCAGCACAACATTGGGCATATCCATCGGATCCTGTCATCACTTGAGTAGTATATTGGTTCAGTATACATAGCTTTCAAGAACGAATAGTTTATAAATCTGGTATATGCTGTCAGTAAGCACGTGTGGTGAGTAAGCAATAGAGCTGCAACAAAGAAATCAATTTTATTCGTTGATATGGTCGTCAGCGAATCAGTGCACCTGCCTTTTCTGACATTACAAGGTAGTGAGAGCGGTAACTCTATGAGGTGAATTAATTCTTTTTCTTTGTGTGTTATTAGGTAACTACATGCGCTTACCCGTGTGTCACGCACTCTACAACAGCAGGACAACATGTTTTCTTTGTTACAGAAGACGATGGAACACCATGTATGGTAAGCACAGTACTAGATAATTTTTTTGATAGTGTTAATGGCTCAGGGAAACGAATTCGGCAAAATGCACATGCCGACCGGTGCACCTTATCATTATTTTTACATCAACATCGAATTAAGCGGTGATTGTAGTTTTTAAGGCACTAAATCAAGATATTGAAGTTTGCAACTATCCAAAAATCACCTTTGCAATTTGTCTACAGTACTATATTGATTTTCAAGGCGAGTAGAGTGAGCACAGTACTGTAATAAGTTCGCGTGTACCAGGGTAACGTTACTGAAATGCCTGTAGCGAACACACTGCCCGTATCATTTTTTCATTATTATCGAAAGCAACGAGTCGTAATGAGAGTGCAAGGCGCTAACTTTGACCGCTTAATACATAATCTAAACAGCATATTTCCTATGTGCGCCAAATTCCGCACTTGAAAAGCTGTTTAAGGCCAAAAACTCTTACTGTCCATATGCTGAAGTGCACTAGTGTCTGTAGCGGCCACCGTCGACTGCTGTCCCACCCCTCACTCCCGTATTCCACAGAGTCTCATCGGTAAGACTAAGCGTGTTTTACACGAACATCTTTTCAACAGTTGCTCTGAGCTTTTGCGGGGCCTCTCTTGGTTATTGAGGTAGCTTTTGTTTGTCATTCAGCCATATTTGCGACGCTTCTCACTACACGAGCTCTAGCGGTCGAATCCAGCCGTGACGAGCAGCTTATTGCAATAATGTTTCCAGATGGCTTTGTCGTCGGCGCGCCCGCCGTATCACGGACGATCGCGTGCGTGCTTTGGAGAACAGTGTAAACTTGGGTTATTGCATTTAGAGGAATATGTGAGCTTCGTAGTAAATGTTTGTTTGGTTTTGCCACGATTCGGTGAGTGACCGAACCGAAGAAGTGTGGCGGACACCCTCCTTCCTTATTAAAGTAGCTGACCGGGTTAGTTCGTCATTCATACCGATTGTAAACAGCAGAGAAAAAGCACGGCTACTAAAAGCACACACGCGTGATTTATCACGTGATTCCGACAGTGACGAACGTAGTAACCAAAGTGCTAAAAATTGAATTCTTCGTCGGGAAGATATGCGCACACCGAAACCAAACACTGAAGCTGCCACGCTGGCGGCAAGCACAATCGGCGATTGTCAATAATCGGGCCTGTAACAAAACGCGGCGCTTTTATACGTGGTGTCATAGATTCCAGCGTAAGGGCTGCTCGCGTCGCTTCGTAATGTACCTTGCTCGTCGTCTTGAACATGAGATCCGATAACAATCGTGAATAACATTAGAGGTTAACATTATACGAGAGACATGGAATTGTCTATCCGATGAAACACATGGCCCATGTGAAACGTATGAACAAATATGCGCTACATATTTTAACACGAAGGTGTCCTAGGCCGGGGCCACCATGGCTCCACCGACGTATTTACGCCACGGATGTGACGTAAAATATACACTAACAGATGGCAAATAAGAAACTAGAAGTAAAAGTTCCGTTGCCGGCAGTGGAACCTACGACGCTCAATCCTCAGTGTGCGACACGACTTGACTCGACCAGAGCGTACATTCTTCAGCTTACGAACGGCGAGCTATTTATATACGCCATTTACCGTTGGAGGTGCACTGAGCTCGGTGACTGCAGCGTCTTATTGTTATCGCTAGCGAGATGGCGCGAAGGGCGCGCTTTAGAGGTTGTCGCCCCGCGCGTTGGGATGCGCGCGCACCTCTACAGGGCGTGGTCACTTGTGCGCGCGCGCGCTTATTTCATGATAGGGGCTGTTCGTACGTGTTGTGCTTTCGCAGCAAGTTTACGTTGAAGTTACAGATAACCGAAAAGTCACTTCGCTCGCTGCAGCGGCCGCGTTTGCGAAAGGAGCGCGCTGCTCACACACACAGAAGTGACAGTTGTGACAGTGGTTAGTTCGTGCTCATTCTATGTATACTTGTGCGTACGTTTCGTGCGTCCTTCTTTGTGTTTGAGCAGCGTGCTTGAATTGTCGCGCTGTGATTCTTTTAGTTCGCGCTCGGCCTGTGTATGTTCTTTTCGTGCGTCCTTTCTGCTTGAGGAGCGCGCTGCAAGTTTGGAGCTGCTTACAGATCTTTGCGTGACATTACAATTTGTTGCTATAGCATTCATTCCTTCGCGCTTGTGGCAAAACAATGCACAATAAACGCGCAACTACCTTTCTTACGACACGTTTCACTTTCGTGTTATACCGATTCCTCTGACAGAGCCATGTATCTTTTCTTTTTCTTTTCTGCATACCCCAGAGGTCTGCTCGTTTCGCATAGGCTGACAAATCAGAAGCATGAGCAAATGATTTGCATTAACTTATTTCTGGTGCACGATATCAGAGTAGATTCCTTGAAGTAGTCACTCAATATACACTCAAAGTTCTGCTTCCTATTTTATTACTGATTCATTGTATTTTATTGCAGAATGGATATTGCTTCAGTGGACTGTGTGCGGCAGAAGAAAACCATCACTCTTTGAAGCGGAAGAAGCGGTCACTGAAAAGCTTCATTGCTGGATTCGTTGCAGGAAGACGCTGGGGATTATGGCGAGGCAGACGACCTTCTTTATTCCAGAGAATTGGCCGGCGCTGAATTAGCCATCACAGAAGTAGCGCTGAATTAGCCATCACAGAAGTAGCTGAAAGCTCACCCTTGGTTGGAACCCTTTAAGTAGCACAACAAATGTTTGGTTCGCCTGAAGCTGTAGCTGTCACAGTCCTTCTGAAAGTGGTTTCATAATTTAGATTTCTTCCAAAAATAAAGTATCTTCTTTTCGCGTGTGATATTTCGCAGTGCAGTCAAACTGTAACCTCAACTGTGATCGCCTTCACACCGGAGGTCGTACTAACTTGTGCGTTCGATCGACATTAACAGTGGACATTCTTTTAAAAGCCATAAAGACGGCAGCGGTGTTGCAAAAAGGTTGCTGCGCTGTTGCCTAGCTACCGCCGTGCGCAGCACGCGCACAGCGATTGAGACCGCCGCGCATAGCAAGCGCTCTAAGGTGTAGACCGTCAAATCATAAAAACAGCAAAAGAAATTGAATGACACTTTGTAAATTCCAAAGTGTGTTCTGCGAAAGCCTGTGGCGATTCGACTGACTATGCATGCCTTTTCTTTCTTCTTCGTTTTTTTTTTTTGTTTTGTTTTTGTTTTCTTTAACACTCTGTCCGCAATGACGTTACTGATGACAGAGTGTAAGGTGGAGAGGCCACATCTGGCAGCGTTTCAGGGCACGCACGAACGGACGGTCGGTCGGACGCCGCGATTTTGAGCCATTAAAGCCTTTCGCCTAAAAAAGAACTCGCCGCGCCGTTGCCCAGCAACCGCCAAGCACAGCGCGCACTCTGCAATGGAAACCGCCAGACAGTGAGTCTCCTGGCAGTTTAAAGCCATGGGACGCAAAGAGCAGAGCTGGTGTGACGTCACACCAAGCCGCGCTCTGCCACTCTGCGATGGAGCCCGCCGCGCGCAGCGACCAATGGAGACGCCGCGCATAGTGTCTCATGGAAATTTAAAGCCATGCGCGCTAAGAGAAAGAAAATAAGATAGAAAGAAATAAGAAGCAAGCATCGCGACCAGATACTGCACCATCTGGTTAAGCGGCACATGCGTGATAGCTTAGTCCACCGACGAAGACATCGTGAGCAATCTCCGCTCTACAGTGCATAGCCTGGCTGCGCCCGATCATGCCGAGCCCTCCCTGGGGCGTCCCAAGAAAGTTCGTACTATCGAGGAGGAAGCTGGGCAACTTGAAGCTAGACTTGCCGGTCGGCGGGGAATACGATTGGCGGCGGGCCCGTGCTTTGCTGTGCCAAGCTTTGCACGACTTAGAACAAACTTCCCGAACTTTTTGAACAAGAATGTTCTTTATGCCGCGGTCCACCAAGGCATTCACGGCCTACTTCACACACGGAAACCGTCAGCAGAATGCTCAATATCAGATGGCAAAGAAAAAAAAAATGCCCCCCCCCACCTCCCCGAAGGGAATCGTGAGGAAATGCGAAGGCATTTCGCGCGCTTCACTCCATTTATATATGGCGGTTGTGGTTCGAAGGAAAAGGCGCCTAATTTCTTCAGCCCGGTCGGGAGCACGGCGCAGCGCCTATTTTTTTTCTTTTTCTTTTTTTTTTTATCGTGGGAGCTCCGCCGAGCTCCCGCGATGCGAGCGCCCTCACGCACCAGAGCGCGCTCCTCCTCTCCACTTTGCTAGGGGCGAGGATAAGCGCGCGCGCCCGCAGCTGTTGCTATGGGAGAGGGAGTGAGAGCGGAGAGATAACACCTGCCGGCGCGCGGACACCTCCTCAACCTATCCTCCTCCCCGCGGACCCCGCCGCCGGACAACGCCGGATGCCTAACATAGCCCGACTAAGAAATGCATTCGCATTTAAAATATCTGTAAACGGCAGTCAGACCCACGACCTCTAGCTGCGTGACGGGCGCACTAACCACTGCGCCACGGTCGAACATGCAGGAGTCTAGACTAAACGGGATGCGCGACGCGCGTCCTGTTTCCCGTCGTGTTACTAGCCCGACCGTGTTGTGATGTTGCTGTTAACTCTTTAACATTCCGCGGGATGACGACCTTAGTCGAAGCTCATTAGTAAGCCCACATGGCAGCCCGTTTTAGGGTGATATCAGCATTTGATACTCTGCATGCCGCCAACGCACCACCGCCAGCCTAAACACAATGTTGCCAGAGAGCGAAGCCATGCTATAGCGCCATATTGATACCCGCACTGCGTGTTCGCTGCGGGTATCACTGCGTGTTCTTGTTGGCGCACCGACTAACCGCAGTTAATCGTCTACCATACGGCGCCTAACCAACCAGACGCGACGTAAACGTTGGCTTGATCAAACGGAGCGAGACCGCTGGGAGCCCACCACTGCGTCTCGTGTTTGCTCCGTGAGTATACTGCGTGTTTTGTTTACTGTTTTTTGTTTCTGCAGGATACGTTATATGTGTTTTCCGAAGGTGTCGTTGCTGCGTTGACGCATTCCAAGTAGGAATCGAATATACAGGGCGCGTCGATGCGTCCGTACAGACGCGCGCACGTTAGCTGTGAGTCGCAGCCTCCTCCGCGTGAACTCGAGTCAGCGTCGCTCAGCGTCATGTCGCAAAAGTTTGTGTGCGAGCGGCGACTTTGAATGCGCGGAAAGCCACTGTGCCACCAGGTGTCAACTTGGGTACGCCACAGTAAGCGGTGCTATATATATATAGCTGCCAAACACCAACAGACAATGCGCAAGCTCTCGTATGTCGATGTATAAGGCCACGGTGTCTAATCCCGGACGCGGCGGCCCCATTTTTAATGGAGGCGAGAATGTTGAGGTGCGTGTGCTTAGATATAGGTGCACGTTACAGAACCCCAGGTGGTCGCAATTTCCGGAGCCCTGCACTACGGCGTCCCTCATTATCGTATAGTGATTTTCGGACGTTATACCCCAACAATCATTAATACTATATTAGTAGAATATTAATGTATTATAAGCACACAACTACTTCGGCGAGGACACGTTTCACTTTCGGGTTATACCGATTCCTATTACCATAGTCCCTCAGTCGCTTTTCTGGTCACGAAACTGCCGCCAGAGTTTAATATAGAGCTAGGTCGCCACCACGCGGTGTGTTAGGGTGTTGCGATCTACATGGGATCAGCATTTGGAGGATTTGTGCTCTAGAATGACTTGTCTGTCAAGTGCGACCTCCAGCTTGAGGGATATGCCTGTGTTTTATTTATATTAGTGTTTAGGAAATGTCCAACGAGCAGACAAGAGTCTGCCCGTTCGAGCACTATAACGGCGTCTGCCGTTTCTTGGAGCTGGACATTATTTTCTACCAGAGACGTGTTCCAAGCCCAAGCAAACGTCGTCGCCAGTCACGGCGTTTATTGCATCAGACACTGTCAGGTTGTTCCAGAAGGACACGTATGGCAAGATGTAAAAAAAAAAACAAAAAAAAAATCTTCGGTATCATACCTCGATATTGACTTGGGCACTCTCTTGTTTTCGTGACGACGTGTCACATGAAGCAATCGGTATCGAATGGGCTGCAGCATTTCTCATAAAAGGCGTTTGGATACATCTGGATGAACCGTGGAAATCCTATCCGCCGCTTAGTCGACTCAGTCCAAGATCCTGGAGCATTGCGCCTGACCTCAAGTTGTCAAAGGACCCGTTTAGATTGAGTCATAACCATATGTCATGCACGCCGACTGTCTATTCCAGTGTTCTTCTTTTCAGAGCAGCATGACTTCTTGAATCATTAAACGTGGGAACAAGCCGAACATTGTCTTGAGTAGCTGGCAGTTACATTCCAGGTAGTCCGAAGTAGCGTGGACTCCACTAACTGTTACAACTTGTTTCGTACTGCGGGTATTATGGACACAAGCTCTCAAAGTGGGGCGTTTTGCTAGAGGTGGTCGACCGTGATCGCCATCTATTTCCACTTTTCAGGAATACATTCCACAACCCACACTTCGTTGATACTGTTCGGCAGTAGCTTGATGCGAACACTCTGAAGGCAGTGTATGACCATTGCACTATTACCGATAGCGAGCCCTGAATAACTTCATTGATCAAAAATATTTGGCTTACGTCATTTCACGTGCGTATAAAACGACGACCCGAAACCACAAGAACCATTTTTAGAGCGAAAGCTGTATATGGCTAGGTCAAGGCGAAACTGTTCGCCACAAGTTTCGATAACTGTCTTCATTGGCTGCGCCGTCAGTTACGTCGTTCTCTACGTCACACCCAACCGCGTGAGCCATTGGCAGCGCCGTTAGTGACGCCATTCTCTGCGTCGTACCCAAGTATGCGTGCCATTAACCGCGCCGTCAGTGACGTCGTTCATCACTTCGCAGCCGTGCTGCCAAGCCCGCGCGCAGCACTTTCAACTTACAACTTCCACATGGCGAGGGCACGGATCGTACGAACGCCCGAACCACACTGTTACGGATTTGCTGTATTCAAGCGTCGCCAGCACGAAGTCGGCTACGGGAATGACAGCGGGTTCGGTCGTTCCGTACGCAAGTAGAAACAGTGAAGAGATCGGAGAAGTGTTTGGACAAAACAACAGCTTTAATTTAGCTATTGCGGCACAAGTACTAAATACAACACTTCAAAATAAACTAACAATAAACAAGTAGTCAAACAACGAGCTTACAAAAATACACAAGATCAATTAACGCTAAACTAACAATGGAATGAAATAAAACCGAAGAAACGCGAAAGTTCGATGGTATAAACAGGTGAAGGCATACGTGTGATGACCGGCAGCGTTGCGTCCACGACGATCGGATGCGAGAAGTCCCGAAGATATCTGGCACGACTCCAATGTCGGTGGGTCCGAGTTGCAACGCCGATGTTTCCGGGAGTTAGCGCTTGAAGGAGATCTCGGGCAGGTTGAGCTAACCCGAGATTGAAGTCCCGATGCCTACGTTGCAGACGTGTCTCAACTAGGCGAACGGCTAAGTTTAGGTGGCCAGCCGATACAAAGCGCACACTAAAAAACTTCTAGGAGAGATACTCGTTGATCTACTTCTACTCCATGCTCGTCAAGCAGCTAGACTGATTAGCAGGGCGATATCTTGCGCTTAAATCCCCTTCGTGTCCCCTCACTCTCTTCCTGGGGAAAAAGGGACCATCAACATGGGCCAAATCATGTGCGTTTCATTGTCGCAAAAGTCCGCCCTCAAAATATTTACGACGCCCCTTTTTAATTAGGGGAGGGTTCTCCATTAATAAAACGAGACAACCCGTTTACGGTGACTGCGTTGGCGGCTCGTGCACGTGCAGCTCCTACCGTGGGAACGTATCTTGCCTCCATTCTTATGCCGAGCGTTTTGCAACCAAAAAGTTCGGGGCTCACTGCGGATTTCCGTATACCTGCCGTCGCCTCGGTATTCAACAAAGAGCCAACTTCGGCAGCGACACTCCCTTCCGCTGCTCTTCGCGGCTCTACGAAAAACAAGTCCCTGACGTCCAAGACGGTGCGCCGGTCAGCGGGTTGGCTGCGGCGCGCGTTAAAGCATGACGAGGGGTCGAAAAAAGTGGCATTCCGTGACACACACACAACTTTCCAAGAACAGCGTCGACAGCTGATCCGTGAGAGAATTCATGTTCGCCGGGCCGATGCAGCAGTGCGGGCACAAGAACAGGCCTAAGTGTCGAAGCGAAGCAGCAACTGCGCACCGAGGATCCGGCAGCCTTCAGAGCCTAATGCAAGCGACTATGGCGAGCCGAGGAAGCGGCGGTGCGGGCAGGGAAGCGTCAACGTGGCAATGGCGGGAACGAGTTCGCGGGGCCAACGCCCGCCTACGGCGGGGTTTCTCGAGCGGCACTTTGGCTTCGGCTGCGACGTCTGCAACCGCCTGTGGCCGCACGTTACAGCTTCGCTGGTTAACCATCTGTACGGAATGCTTCTGTATAGAACATATTATGCCGCATTGGCGAATTTGAAGGCCTGCAAAATGGACCGCAATTGCCACTGCTATGAAATGGAAGAAAATGGCGATGAATACTATTCTGGCTGAAAAGAAACAGCTAAATGGGCGTCCTTGACGCTGTCATTGGAATGCGCGACAAGTGAGCAAAATACGCACGGCCTAGAAAATTTACACTTATTACGGGGGGCTTGTGGGTGCAGAACACAAACAGAACGAAACAGTTTTATTTTATCACACGCAAGCAACCGTACGTATCGGTAGTTGTTTACCTATTAGCTGCGTGGACCGTGCTCAGTGGTACAACGATCTAGATTAGTGTTTTCTAGGCCACTATACTGCTGAGCTTGGTGGAGGGCCGCTCGCGTTGATGGGTCTCCAAATGAGCGTCCCCATAAATTCCAGGTCGCCACTCTCAAATGGGGGCGCAATGCGCTGTTAAATACCAATGGTTCCATTGCATCATTTTGTTGGTTGGACACGTACAGCTGAAGAATCGATGTCCTTGCCCTGATGAGATTAAAAAAACTGGCTTGAGTGCCAACTTTCCAGGCACTGTGACACTTCAGTGACACTTTCCATGTCCACGATTAGTGCGGTTTCCGCTGCCCCTTGTATATCTGCCTTCTCCTCATGACAATAGTCTTATGCAATTTGGCGATACAGGTGAAGTGTGAATAGCTAAGTAAATATGCCTCTCAAAGGTGCATGGTCTATCCCATGTGATGAAATGAGCTGGTGTAAAATATTGCCACTTGTGTTTATTTAGATGGACTCGGGTTATACCCGAAAAACACTGTTAGCAACTCACGGCGCAGACCACGCCGCACTGTTTCAGAAGCTTCGCGATTGTTGCTGATCATTTTGTTAAGATTTCGCGCAGGACGCGAATAATAAAGCGTTTTCGAGAGCCTACGCGCACACCAGCGACAGCGTTGGAAAGCTTGGTATCTACTTTATAAAAGACGACGAGTTACGACAATGTCAGTTTTATCGACGGCCGACGCTCTGTTCGTTGCTATCAGTGTGCAGCATGAATTGCTTGCACCTTGTCTTTTCATTTTCAAGGCACAGGTTCGCCCAAATGAAAGTTAAGTCTCGAACACGTCTACTGCTGCCTTCGTCAACGTCACGACCAAATGTATTACCAATCACAGAAAAAAAAAAGATAAAAAAAACGCCAGACCTGCGCAGTGAAAGTACAGTCGCAGTGAAAGCTGGAAGAGCGGCTTTTCTAGAGCCTCTTTTTAACACTATTCGGGCAAATACTACAAGCACACTTGCATGGTACCCACTTCGACATAAATCATCATTATTTTTGTGTAGTGGGGAAGCGTCCACTGTGCCATCATTCGTAATTCTTCGGAAAAGCGCGGTACCGCTACACACTTGCAACGCATTATCTGCACTTTTTGATGCTGTGGCTGACGACGATGAAGAGTTATGACTGAGGCTTTTGTAATGGGTTGGAGCATTGAGCGACCCACTCGTTGCGCAATTCGCATTGTGTGACGCCTGGTTGTCGCCTTACTGTTCTAAAACGCTTTAGTACACATGTTAACGCGATTCCTTACCCGACATGAAGCCTGCATAGGGTTGCATTGCAACGCAGCTTCAAGCACTGGCGTAGCTGAGTGGTAGAGTACTGGGCTGCCACGTACATGGCCCGGGTTCGATCCCCATTCTGTCCTAGGTATTTTTTTGTCTATATTTTTTTTTTATTCGGGCGATAGTGGTTATGGACACCGGTGGCAGCAGCGGCGGCGGCGGCGGACATTTACGGCGCAAGAACGGCCCTTGTTGTGATCTCATAACAGCTTTCGCTGTAAAACAATACAGGGATGTAGGCGAGGCACCACAACTTCCCTCTATTTAGCACGAGCTCAATGGATACATACACAGTAGGCGCCTTCCTGTGCGAAAGGCGCCCAGGAAGGCGCCTTTCACCACATTGTGCTGGTACAATGAATGCAGAGTGTCTAACATGGTGTTATGATTGCGCTCAAGCAGAGACAAGAATGCATCTTTGTGCGAAATAGAAGCAGCACTTAAGGGCCACTCGAGTCCTGGGACAGTCGGTTGCTCAAAGCAGAATTTTTTATGTGTTCATCAACCACCCTTGGAGCTTGGTGAAATAACATATTTTACGAGCAGCAAGCGCTACTGTCAACAGTTCATCCGAATTCCGCACTTGTGCGCTGTATGTGCAGTTTGCGGAGCACGAAGTTACCAGTTTCTCAAACGCCCGCTTTTCACGAAGAGTTTCGCTTCTCACTTGCGTCGGAGCTGCCGGCGCCTGTTCTCTGACGTCAGTAAACAGATTGCTGCTATTGCCTGATAGCTCACATAAATCAGGAGCGGCATTCGGATTAGTTGCGCTTCTTGCCATTGGGTGTCCCCACGTGCCGGCGCGGCGATCTATGGTGTGCTAAAATTCACAGTCGCAACACAAGGTCGCAGATGAATCACAAAATCAGAAAGCGATCACGTTTCATAACGCCAGCTGACGTAACTTCTTTGCCGTGTCACCCTTCATTGTGTAGCTTTCAGAGCAAGCGTAGTGATAAAGAAGAGGGGATTGCCTGAAGTGCGGGAGTAATCCCTGTAAATCGGTTCCTTCTCGACGCATTGGGCAAATCTTTGTGGAATTTGATTCTTGACGTAGTAAACTCCTATACTCAAGCCATTCAATCATTTCCTGGGAAAGTAGTTCAGGGTTCCTTTAAAGTGACCCAGCGGGCAAGTTAACATGGGGAAACCAAACGCAGTGACGTGACACTCTTGAAATCAGTCAACTTTTAGGCAAATGATGTTCCCAATAGAGCTCAGAATTCAGGAAAAAAGTCATGTGCTGAGCCCTTACTGCAAGTGACAAAGCCGTCATTTTGAGTGATAATCAAGTATTTAAAACCCGCCGCTGCAATATGCTATGACATGAAGTGATCTCTTCGACGAAGTTTGGGTCAGGCGGTAACTCAAAACACGTTAACATATTCGTCGATAGTCATAAAACTCTACAAAATCAGGGAAGCCAACCGTAAGTTAAGTCACCTCAATCTAGCAAGGTCATGTCAGTCGGGCATGGATGCAGGATTCATATGCAGCGGGCCGAATGATTCTTTTTTTTTTCACCGCACTGCAAGGTTGGTTAAAAACGGTGACGTTCCGACAAAATCACTCTCCATTTGATTAGTGACCGAGAAATGACAAGTGGTATTTCTATTAAAAAAATAACTTCACAATATCCTGCTGGTTCTTCTTTAAACAAGTATTTTGCCCAGTACCACATTTTTAGGAACGGGTATGGTTAAGTAGGCAAAATTGTTCGCGAAATATTGTTCAAATGTAGCAAAAATCAAATATTTGCTGATAACTTAGACTACAATAATACATCACCCTGAATAGTCCGCCGCGGTGGTGTAGCGGTTACGGTGATCGGCTGCTGACCCAAAGGTCGCGGGTTCGATCCCGGCCGCGGCGGTTGCATTTCGATGGAGGCGAAATGGTAGAGGCCCGTGTACTGTGCGATGTCAGTGCACGTTAAAGAACACCAGATGATCGAAATTTCCGGAGCCCTCCACAGCGGCGTCTCTCATAATCATATCGTGGTTTTGGGACGTTAAACCCCAGAGATTAATATTATTACCTCACCCTGAATATATTTTATTTATGTATTAAGGAGCAAACTCACGATAAACTAAATACCAATATATCTTACTCGATAAAGAGAACTACTGTCGTGACACTAAATGTGCGTTGTGTGTAAAGCCGACTCATGTTTCGTCTTTTATATCCTCAGCTCGGTTTACGGAATTTGCATCCATTCCTTTGTTTGGTATAACATTTAATCAAGTGGAAAGGAATCGCATGGTCGCTTAAACTAACTGCAATGCACTCAAAATGTTCCAGTTCATATATTAACACACTGCGTGTTATTGCCTGGATTCACTTTGTACAAGGAAAGGTTGCGGGCACGGCACTCATCAAAACATGTCTTCAAATGTGCTCGTCTTTGCTTGCTTACAGATTCCGATGATCATTTCTGCAACCAGCACGGCTTTTCCAAGTTTGTTTCACTCGTGCGAACATCTTTCAACAAGCGTTCACGTGGTTCCCATAGAGCCAGCAGCCTACGTCATCGACGAGTCATGGTGTGACTACGTGGTCCAATCAAGGATGGGCGTACACGCCCCTCAACCGTACATAAGGAACGTCTCGGATCCACACGGACTCAGTTGCGGGCACGGCACTCATCAAAACATGTCTTCAAATGTGCTCGTCTTTGCTTGCTTACAGATTCCGATGATCATTTCTGCAACCAGCACGGCTTTTCCAAGTTTGTTTCACTCGTGCGAACATCTTTCAACAAGCGTTCACGTGGTTCCCATAGAGCCAGCAGCCTACGTCATCGACGAGTCATGGTGTGACTACGTGGTCCAATCAAGGATGGGCGTACACGCCCCTCAACCGTACATAAGGAACGTCTCGGATCCACACGGACTCAGTTGCGGGCACGGCACTCATCAAAACATGTCTTCAAATGTGCTCGTCTTTGCTTGCTTACAGATTCCGATGATCATTTCTGCAACCAGCACGGCTTTTCCAAGTTTGTTTCACTCGTGCGAACATCTTTCAACAAGCGTTCACGTGGTTCCCATAGAGCCAGCAGCCTACGTCATCGACGAGTCATGGTGTGACTACGTGGTCCAATCAAGGATGGGCGTACACGCCCCTCAACCGTACATAAGGAACGTCTCGGATCCACACGGACTCAGTTGCGGGCACGGCACTCATCAAAACATGTCTTCAAATGTGCTCGTCTTTGCTTGCTTACAGGTGAGACGGAGCTTTTCAAGTTTTCGAAGTGATGAACTGTTTCTTATAGTCGTGCCGTGCCCCCAACACGCTATTGTCGTTATCCTGTGATTGCTGGTCTATGCTGCTGAAATTGACTAGTAGCGGTGATATTGAAACAAACCCCGGTCCCGCTGTACTCGAAGAAAAAATTGAACAAATTTTGCAAACATTGAAAGAACAGACGAAGACACTTACTGATATAAAACGTGATCAACGTGCGCTTCAGAAGGAAGTCAAAGATAATGGCAGCGTTATAAAAAGATTTGAGGAAAGATTATCTACGATTGAGTCATCCCTTCCGAAATTGGTCGAAACGCAAGTGGTGGTTTCCGCTTTAACTGAGCAGGTTGCTGTGCTTTCTCGAAAGGTTGACGACCTGGAAAACCGGCAACGAAGAAATAACTTGATACTTCATGGCCTTCCCGAGAAAATGAATGAATCAGCCGATGAACTGCTTGAAGCTGTAAACCAAAAACTTTTTTCTGTCATAGGTGTAAGCCCAGGCAGTGTAGAACGCATGCACCGGCTTGGAAAGAAGCGAGACCATCACCGGCCAGTTATATTTCGCTTATACAACTTCAAAGAAAAGAACGAGATCTTGATGAAATGTTGGAAACTGAAAGGAACAGGTCTTTCATTAAGTGAAGACTTTTCAAAGCGCGTACTTTACTGTCGCAAGCGTCTTTGGGAGAGCGCAAAAGAAGAAAAACGAAGCGGTGCGCGCGTACGCCTTGTTCACGACAAACTTTATGTGAACAGAGATACGTACTTCTGGGACGAAGACAGCGCTTCCAGGAAGTCGTGCTTAGCTGCTGGTAATTCCTCAAACCTCGTGAAAACTCCGCAACGCGAGCACTACTCCTGATCCAGTGACAGTTATTAATCTCAACGCGCGCAGCCTCGTGAATAAAATTTCAGATATTGAGTGTGTTTTGCTTGAGCATGAACCAGATGTACTCATTGTTACTGAGACTTGGCTGAACGAATATATCGATAACAGCGAGTTTCTTCCCCCAAATTACACAGCTTATCGTAGGGATCGAGGATCTAGGGGCGGTGGTGTTGCGGTTATTTGTAAAAGATCAACTGTATGCATAGAACGGTCTTCGCCACCAGAAATTGAATGTGTTGCATGCGACTTGATTTTATACGGCAGCACGTTCACATTCATTGCAGTTTATCGCCCTCCCGATTCATCGGAAGACTACATGCTACATTTAAATGACTTCTTACATAGTGAATTTCAGTATTCAAAAAGAAAAAATAGTACTGGCTGGTGATTTCAATCTTCCGCATATTGATTGGTTGGAATACAAAGAGGGTCAAGTGGATGTATTGCCATCCCGTGCTCTTCTTGATGGGGTGTTCTCGCTCAATCTGGTCCAAATTATTCAGGGGTACACACGGATACACGAAAAAGGGAGGCTCACTACTTGATCTTGTATTCCTGGAGTCCATCTCTAGCTCAACAAAAGTACACTTGTGAAGTCACGGAGGGGATATCAGATCACAGTATGGTGATTCTTCACCTATTAGGCATTCGTCATGAAGAACGAGTCACAAAGTCTGTACTGGTACCCAATTACTCTAGAGCTGATGATGTCTCAATTCTAGACTACCTTGACGTTGATTACGACAGTTTTAAACGCATTGCTGCATCTGACAGTTCAACGATTGATGAGGCGTGGAAATGGTTTAAAGAAATGGTACACGCACTGATAAAACGATACATACCTGAAAGACAGAAGAAAGTTCAAAGAAGGGAATCCGTGGATTACGCGAAAAATTATTCACATGAAGCGTCATTTAAGGCGCATGCGGGCAAAACGAAAAAAATAGTAAACAAAGTAGGAAATCTATTGACGTCACGACGCTTTCTTTGTCGTTCAGAACTGAACTGGCTGATGCAAAAAAGCGGTACATGAATGAATCTTTAACGCAGTATATTAAAAACTGCACCGCAGAAATCTTGGCGCTATTTATCTACAAAAAAAGTCCACTGATGTGAATTTAACTAATGAGAACGGCACCGTTACCGACAGTTTTCAATTAGCATGTACTTTTAATGATTATTTCGAATCGGTCTTTACGAAAGATGATGGCATTTTGCCGCACTTTTCCTTAGGCCGCCCTGCGTCGCCAATAACTAACATTGTGATAACTCAAGAAGGTATATGTAACCTTCTTCTCAGTCTCGATCAAAAGAAATCAACTGGCTTAGATGGAATACCGAATGTATTTTTAAAAAGGTACGCTGAATGGTGTTCCTATTATCTGACTGACATATTTAACAAGTCTTTGCGTGATGGAAGGGTTCCTAACGATTGGAAATGTGCTAAGGTCGTACCGATTCACAAAGGAGGCGCTAAACACAGTGTAAACAACTACAGGCCCGTGTCTTTGACAAGTACATGCTGTAAAACACTGGAGCATGTACTTACTAAGCACTTAACGAAATTTCTCGAAGAGCACCAACTAATGGGAAAACAACAGCATGGATTCAGGAGAGGTTTCTCGACTGTGACAATTCTCACCGAGGTAACTCATTTCATAAACCAAATTGTGGACGAAAGAGGACAAGTTGACATTATTTTTCTTGACTTCAGGAAAGCGTTCGACAAAAATTCCGCATCCGAAATTGCTACATAAACTTAGCGCGATTTTGCAGAATGATGAGCTCATAAACTGGATTGCAGCTTATTTGACAAATAGAGAGCAGGTGGTTTGCATTAAAGGCGCAATTAGTACGAGACGGGGTGGTAGGTTCAGGGGTTCCACAGGGCTCTGTCATAGGGCCACTACTGTTCTGTCTTCATATCAATGATATGAACAGCGGTTTCTCACCTGATGTTTTTATTAAGCATTATGCGGATGACACAGTCATCTACTCTAAGGTGGAATCGAACAACGACCAGGAAAGCTTAATGAACACCTAGGCATGATAGGCTGTTGGTGTAAAAAATGGCAAATGGAGTTGAACCCTAGCAAAACCGTCTTTATGTCGATTACGCGAAAAACAAAGCATCTTTCATTTCGTTACGTAATACATGACGAACCACTCTGCCGAGTATCAGAATATAAATACCTGGGTGTGTACATCACAGATAACTTGAATTGGAACCGCCATGTAGACTATATATGTGATAAGTCACAAAAAAAGCTTTGGATGCTACGTCGGAGGCTTGGTGATGCGACACCTGAAGTAAAACTTTAGCGTACAAGTGCAGAGTACTTCCGTTGCTGGAATATGCATGCCCGATATGGAAGCCATATACGCAGAACAACATCGCTAAATGCGAACGGGTTCAAAAATAGAGCTTTGAGATTTATTTTTAATTCTTACCGTAAAACGCAGTCAGTAACAAGTCTAAGAACAAAAGCCGCTATTCTTACAGTGCACGACAGAATGAACGTCAACAGCATGAAATTCTTTTTTCACATATTCCATGGCATTTACAAAACCGAGATAGCGAACGTTTTTTGCCTAGACACGTCACAGTCGCGGACAAAGCACAGTAAGCACATAAAACCTTTCAAGTATAACACGAAGTCATTTAAAAAATTCGTTTATTGTATCCGCTGTTGACACGTGGAACAAGTTACCGAATGACGTTGTATTGTGTAACAATGTTGAAGCTTTTCAGGATGCATTGTTGAATCTGATGTACCGTTGTAGTTAATGCCGCTTTCAATGTTGAACTGCGCAGTGCAAAGGCCCTCACTTGCTCAACTGTGTTCTGCTGAGTTGGTGCTGTAATGTGTGTATTGAATGTTAGAACTTTGTTTGCATTTATTTTTAAATTTCTTTGTCTGAATTTGTGAGTTTTTTTTTTCTCCTTTTG
>JALIZH010029483.1:0-49754 GCA_030522465.1 Rhipicephalus appendiculatus | reverse complement strand
AACTGATTAACGGTACTCATGGGTAAGTTCAGCTCCATCTTACGAAACATTGCATTTTTTTAGTTTAACTACTGTAACCATTCTATCTATATACTGGATGCAAGAACAGTGATGTAAGCACCATTATTTAAAGGCAGAGCCGTTCACAGTGAAGGAAAGTACCTATAAATATGCTCATTGAACGTAATTCAGTGAATCACTGTACTAAGCAGTAACACGGCTGGCCTTTCGAAAGAGCTGTAGCATAGGGATTTGTTGCTGACCCGGGGGCTGGGAGCCTCTTACGCTCTTTCAACACGAATACCGGCTCTAGTAAGGTTAACGGTATGGAAGGCCACACCTCATTTGTCGCCTGTGTCATCCTCGTCGGGTCGTTTTTCCCATCCAGCTTGTCGCGAGGACACTGACGGATGAAGGCAAGCTCGCTTGCATACACAATGAGAGATACACAGAAAAGGCAGCCTGAGTGTGTGTAGACTGGTACCTATATTAGATAATATGAGCATCAGAAAATAGACTGGTGGCTGATGGAGGCATTGGCTGTCACATCCCCGAAAACATTCTCAAAATAAAAGCCACTCAGTGCGCTCCTGAAGGTGCAGTTTTTCACGCACGGTAACTTGCGTAAATGTTTTCCCCTGCAATATTCGCGTTTGTTTCCTACAACGGTGAAGCCAGTACTCGTACAAAATCACGCCCGATTTCCGTCCTGCCGGCACACGTCACGTCGCAGCGGCGAAACAACAATAATGGTACTCGTGATATATATATATATATATATATATATATATATATATATATATATATATCGTGATGTCTGTAGGTGTGTGTTCGTATCTGGTTAGAGAAAGCAAGAAATACTACCCTGCCAAAGGCTCCCAGGATGCCATTTTAAAGACGAAAGAAACACGAAGGAAGAGGAACGAATTTAATGTACCCACAAGCACTAAGCGAAACATATAAAACTGTCATAACAGTTTCGAAAAATGCAAGATCAGGAAACGCTCGGCAGTGAAGGACCCGCGACTGCATCTCCGCACGCGAACGCAATCGGGAAGAGAAGCGAAGCGAACCAGAAAACCTAATTACCTCTCGAGTGGTAACGACGGCCGTAATGAAGAGGAAATCGAGGTTTCGATTGCGTACTAGTAATGACGTCTCACGGTGGACACTCGGCTCGGTAATGGGTACGCGAGACGAGATTAATTAACACCGCCGTGCCTCGTTAACCGCACGTTACCTTCGCAGGAATCGCTGCGTGGGGCACCATTGTTAACTACACCACAACTTGTCAGGTGTGCAAGAGCGATGAGCTGTGTTTAGGTCCGTGTTATTTGCAGGTACGCGAGTATTATAAGGCAATACTTATGACTCGCTGAGTTCACATACAGCCACGCTGAGATGGTATACAATGGCAGCACTAGGCGCGGCCATTGTATATCATCTTATCATGGCTGTATCAAACAACACGTTCGTTACAATTCATTACGTCACGAAACATATTCGAGACCGGGTGGTGGGATTTGCTTCATTAGCAACCAATAGACAGTCGAGGTAGCGCAAAATCAGAGGCTTGTTTTCTGATAACACAGCTGCGCTAAGAAGAGCGCACAGGTAAAGTTAAGAATTTCTCGTAATAAATGGTAAATTGTGCAACCATTTACTGATTAATCCACATACAGGACCCTTCATGTCATCCTATTTCTTGTTGCTCTGCGCGTCCTGTCGTTCATGTGGTTACCTGACTCCTCTTTGTGTTTCAGTATATTAATTAGTGCTGTTTTAGTGTTACGTATATATAAAAGTTAGTGTACCTCGCTTATGCCGGTTTGAACGGCCGTGCACAAGTTGTTTCTCTAGGATGGCATTCGGCTTAAGTGCGATTACGTGTGCACATATAGATCCAAAAACGTAGCCGCCGTTGAATAAATGTGACTGTCGCCCAGACGCTACATATATATTTATGAATATGGAATGGATATATACATATATATATGCGCGCGCGCGCGTATGTGTGTGTGTGTATGTGTGTGTGTGTATGTGTGTGTAGGGTAGTTGAAGCGGCTGATGTTAGCCATGGTCATTGACGCTACATTAATGTCGACGACCGCGACGTCTGGTGTGCAGAAGAGCTGGAGGGGAGAAGCAACACGAAGGAGTGAAGGGCGCCCATACTGCTGAGCGCCCGGTGTAATGGCCGTCGAGATAAATGCAGCGTCGGTGAGCAGCGCTTGCGCCCAAGGAGACATCGGCGGCATCACGCGTTCGATGCCAGTGGACACCCCACCCCGCATTCAGTGCACTGTACTATGGACGGACCCACCTAGAAGAACAACTGTTGACGTAAGCGGGCGGGCGCTGTTATAGGGGGGGAGTGGAGGACGAAGGGCGAGGCACGCGAAACCTGGCGGGCGTGCAACAAGAGCATCATACAGGACGTGGCCTCAGAGAATGCACGCCGGCAGGTTTCCCGGCGCGCAATCCTGGGGGGCCATGTACACGAGCCCTGTCATGTGATATACGCCAGGCGAATGCTGTGTAACATGGCGCGAAGCTAGCGTAACGCGAGGGTGGAGAGGGAGACAGCGTGTGGCGCGGACGTTGTGACGTCAATTAGCGAGACCTTCGCAATCCTTTAGCGTAATTTAACTGGATGACATACCGTAGTGCTCACTCTGTAATATACAACTCTTAGTTGAACCCATTAAATTACTTTTATATATGCTTTGCCACCGAATATTCCGCCCGATACTAATTAAGAGACTGAATCTATTACATATATTACTGTTCAGTCTATCATGCACTACCCTTAGCGTAACCGATTCCACCATTTTTTTTCTTTCTAATTTTTGACATAGCCATCGGACAACTTGCACTGGCGCTAGGAAGGGTGGTCTGGAAGGTATGAAAGAGTGTCACTAAGTGCTAGTGCTGCTGAAAAAGGATGAACGCTTCAGAGTAGAACGTATTCCGCTGTTGGAAAAGAAGAATCTGCCCTCAACTCTGTCACAACTGCTCGATATAAATAAATGAATGAATGAATGAATAAATAAATAAATAAATAAATAAATAAATAAATAAATAAATAAATAAATAAATAAATAAAGATGTGGCATGTTGCGTGCCTCGAAAGCGGCGGGAGCCGCCTAATTGAGCCCATTGCTGCTGTGGCGCCGCAAGACTGGAAAAAAGCACGTGTCGTCATGTTGCGGGTTTGCGTAAGGAGCCTCGAAATCTTCGAAAATGTCATTGGCGACCAGATCATCATATTAACTAAAACTAACACACACGAAAGTATGAGGGATCTTATTTCTAGTAATTATGATGTGAATTTGAAGAAAGCAAAGAGGACGAAAAGATAACTTGCCGCTGACAGGGACCGAACCAGCGAACTTCGAATAACGCGTCCGATGGTCTACCTACTGAGCTGCTGCAATATGGACAGAGTATTCAAGGTCTTCAAGCTGCACTGTGGAGACCACAAGGCTGCTTAACCAATAAAAAAAAAAAGAAATCCCTCACGATGTATTCATCCGCGCCGGGTTATCTGCTCCGTGTTCGCATAACACTGCGCTCGCAATGAAGCGAGCCCACGGCAGCAACCGGCGCTCTTAGCCTTCGGTAGTAAGGGCAACGCCGAAAAAAATTGGCGCCCCTCCCCCTTGGAAGCTGGTTCCTTCCAAGGAGGGTTTAAAAAATTGGGCATTTACGTAATAGTGGTGCGACGACTGAATAAACAGCCGAGCTGGTAGACTCCTGTTCCCCACCCCTTTGCCATACTACCCTATACAAGCCTATACTATGCCTTACCCTCTCCCGTCCTGCTTTCCCTCCATCTGTCCCTTGTATCACCCCCCCTCACGCTCACTTCTCTTTCCCATCTACTTGGTATAATACGCATTTCTATGCAATGCCATGGCAGGTCTGGAGGAGCACGCTCTCTCCCTTTTTTGCCTACACCTAGCAATGCTGTACTGTACGAGGTTATGTTAGTATAGTTTATCCTCGGCCCTGCTCCTTTCCTTCCGCCGCACCCTATCAGTCCTTCTCTCACTTCCCTTTCCCATATCCTTGTTAAGGTATACTAAACAAGGCTATGCAATTAATTCACCCTACCACTCATCATTTTTTCCCTCCTCAACCCTCACATCAGCTACCCTTCCTACCCTGTAGGTATACACACAATGCATGGCTATTCTATGCTAGGAACTGCTTGGCACATACCAACATTGTACGGTGCATATGCGCGCAGCTTTGTGCGGACGATCCCGGAGTTTCGCGCGTACAGATGCCTGAAGCCTGGACATAAGCCCCTGCACGTGCGCCCTCTTCTGGCTAACATGACACTAGACGACAACTGTGGCCGACGCCTTGAGCGGGCAGAAGCCTTGTCTCACCACTACGGACACAAATACGGAGTCTTCTTCATGGACGCCTCCGAACCGCAGCACTGGGTTTGGCACACGGCTGCGGCCGTCCACCAAACAGCAGAGTAAACCGGACTCACCTTTCATATGCATAACATCACACACGTGGAGGAGACCGCCATCGTGCTTGCGGTCGCACATGAGGACTTGAGGGTCACCATCACTGACTCAAGGGTTGCCAGTCGCAATATCGAGCTGGGGCACATTTCCTACTTTGCCCACGAAATTCTGCAAAACAGCTACCACGTCTGTGCCTGCGCGCACCGAACGATCATATGGGCTCGAGGGTAATCAGGTGGTCGATGCCGTTGCCCGCGCGCTCACTCACAGGGTGCCATTCTCGTCTACTACCGATCCCGATCTCGAACCCCATCCCACCTACACAATTGCAGAGGCCACACAAGTTTATCGAGCCGGTCACATGGTTTATCCCAAACCCTGTAAGGGCTTATGAAAGCTGAGGAGCGAATCTTCGTTCGCCTTTATACCTTGTGCCTGGCAATCTTAACACTTCAAGACCGCTTGCACAGGGCAGCGCCTGTACTGTAAGGAAAGTTCATTTGACATTTCCCATACAGTGTGGACGTGCCGAAAAACTCCGAACTTACCCCCCTCTACCACACCTTTCCCGGGAGGACTGGGAGGCAGGCCGGCTCGGCTGCCCGGACCAGACCACCCAATGGGACCTTGGTCCAGTGGGCCCCAGCCGCGGCCGACGCCAATAGGCTCCCGCAAGAGAGGGACCACCTAGTGTTTGTATGGGGCGGCCCCTTAAGGACCTTTTCCCACTCTCTCTGTAAAAAACAAACAAAAGAAAATTTATTCAAATAAGCTTTTCGCTTGGTCGGTCGGTCGGTCGGTTTTTACTGCACGTTAAAGGCCAACTCCGGAGGTTTTTCGAGGTCAATGGATCTCAATGAAATTCGCTGGGTACGTTCCCTTGCACATTTCCGTCATTTATGCCAAATTTCAAGCTTGAGACATGCGCTGATTGTTTGCAAATGAATTTTAAAGATTGTCTGCAAACGCCCACCCGGCTTCCCACAATTATTGGCAACATTGCGTGTGTGACGTGTTGGTTTGCCGGTCGACGGAAGTGACGCAGCCAATGGGTTCGCTAACTTTGGCCGCTACAGCGTATATTGTGCTGGTCACAAGGCGACGGTGTTTGGCCGGCGCTTCGCTGGTTTGGCGAGCGATTTTATGTTCTCTGTGGAGGAGCGTGTGATATTCCGCGCCGGCGGGACCAGCATGCCTTGCACGACTTCCGGTTCGTAACAAACTACTACGTCATACTTGGACAGTACACTCGGTTGGGTTTCGGTTTCGGTATTGCGTCTTTTTGCATATTAAAAATTATTTTCGAATTTGCTGAGCATTTCAGCTATCGGGCGCGTGACAAGAGTGTCTCAGGAACATAAAAGCACCATTATCCTGACACGGTCAAAAAATCGCCGGAGTTGGCCTTTAACGGTCTAGCCTGCTTCTCTAAAGAAGGCCGACGCGGCCGCTATCCTAGTGTGGGTACGGCCTTAAGCCGCTCCAGCATACTTTTCAAAAACACTCTTTTTTTCCGCTATGATTTTAAATGTTCTTGGTTCTTTCAATATAGGTTCTTTCAGAGCCCATGACCACGACAGAGGAGCACACGAACCTCTACTGACCTCTCACATCACGCAGCAGCGCAATTAAACAAGCAAAGAGAGCCATCCCCACATCCAAAACTAAACAAAGCACAACGAATAACTTTGTGATCACTTTAAACCCTTTCATTTACTTCCACGCACACCCATCGACACATCTACCCAGGCTTCTTCACGTCTCCTTGCATCCTTTGCAAGACACAGACCGCCACCACAAACCATATCACCTGAAATAGCAGCAGGGTCCTCCCCCCCCCCCCCCCTCCCCTCAGACCTCCTAGAACAGTCATCGTCGAGTGAAGTCTGAAAACAAAAGCAAGAAAACACTAACCAGAAGCCTGGACGGCCAGCTCCAGGCCATCATGTATGCTGAGCAGGTGGCGACCAGGCACGGCCTGACAGCTATGTCCTTGCAGAAAATCGATGGCTTTCCGAATAAAGTTGTTTATTTTCTTAGGTTCAGGTTCATCGCGCCGAGAATTTGTGAACCCTTTATCTCCATCCCACCAACTCGGCGTGCCGTGGACGTTGAGAGTAGTTACCCTGCCCTTCTGAAATCGCGATGAACGTCCAGTCGGCTTGAACACCAGTACCCTATAAGATATGATATGCGAGTATCGAGAGAGTGCGTATCATGCAAGTAAATGGTTAACAGCGCTTACCAATATTGTTTATCATAAACAATTACCTGCACTTGAATTAAAACGATAATGGTCTCTTCATGCTAACTTCAATGAAATCGTTCATCTAAAATCTTCAAAAAAATCTATAAAAAAGAACACAACGTACACTCTACATTTTCTTTGTCGTACTAAATATGTAATGGTGTCATGGTGCTCCAGGTTCTTTGAGGTGTCCGAATGACTTAAATAGATGACCGTCTACTCAAGGCGTTAACAAGCTATCACGTTCAGGTCCATTCTTTATCTTCCTGTTCTCTCCATCTCGTAGACAGGGGACAAGGAAAGAATGACCTAGCTTTACTACGAGTCGTACTAGTTGAAAAACAATCATCTGAACGACATTTGCGCAAGAACACGGGGTGTTCTGACTTCTGATGTTAGAATTTTGCAGCTAGAATTTATATCAGACCACGTGTGTTTGACGCGCCTCGGGCTGAGAAGCCGCTTGCGAAGTATGCTTCAAACCATTCTAAGCTAGTCAAGAATGGCATTATCACTAATTCTTTTCGGTCCGCGCTGTTAAAGTCATGTTTTCAGAGTGCAAATAGTGCATTGCATGAATAAGTTGCTCGATTGCGGTACGCTGGGTACCTACTAGTTGTGATGCAGACTTCATGCAGCAGGTTCATAGCGTATCAGTGGATACCGGGTCATTGCGGTATCTACAGAAATGACCATGCAGATGAAGCAGCCCGATCTTCTCATGATGCCGCCCCTTGTGCAGCTATACCATTATCAAGAACGGACGCCGCTACAAGGCTTCGTTCACTAGCACAGGAACTGACGCTCGCAGAGTGGAGCTCGACGGAATTTACCTCCGCCCGTCTTCACAACTTGGACCCCCGAATCTACAGCTCCGTCTTCCATTGTAATAACTAGAAGTGAGGAGACGCTCTTGTGCCGCCTGTGGCTAGGGGGGGGGGGGGGGGGGGGTCTTTACGAATGCTTATTCGTTTCGAATCGGAATGGCCAGCAGCCGGACATGTGACAACTGTGGCTGCGAGGAGACAATCTCCTCCTCCTCCTCCTCCTTCTTTAATGAAAAAGCTGGACCAAGGAAAAGAATCAATATCGAAAAAGAATAGAATGATTCAAGCTCTAAGGAAGCAGTGATCCCTTATGTACATTCGTTGTCTCGTAGAATAAAAATGGTAGCGGAAAGCCACGAAGTTAAAGTGGTGTTTCAGGCCAAGAACAAATCGGAGGGATCTGTTCTCTGGCAAAAGAGAAATTCGAAAAACAGAAATGTGCCGAGGAAGAATGTACGATTAAACATAAGCAACAGTTTGTTAAGCGTGTAAAAAATGTAGTGTACAATATTCCAATGATGTTAGGCCACGTGTACGTAGGGCAGATCAACTGATGAGTTAACACGATAATAAAGGAGAGTATGCCGAGTACGAAAGGTCACCCTAGCACGCATTCAGCACTGCGTTACACTAAGTGCACATGCACACCGTGTTTTAGGAGCACCACCAATGAAATCGGACATCGTATTCAAACTTCGAAGGAAAGAATGGAAGCTCTTGGTATTGAAAATCAAAAAGTGTGCAAGGCACTATTCTGTTGTATTGCTTAGGAGTGAAATTTCTCTCCTCTCATCATTACGTTTAGGCACGCAGAAAGTTTGATTAGTTATTTTTAATAGATCGCGCAGATTGGTAGATGTTTAAGCGAATGTTTTTGGGAAAAAAGCCGCAGTGTTGCCGCAAGGGCGAGACAATGAATGCGATAGCAAGAAATTGGAATGTCACACGAAGATCGACGAGCAGCTCGATACTTGCATCTCCCGCTGAAGCACAAAGAAGGATAAAAGGACGCGCAGGTATACACAGGACAAGCCTCAACTAATAACTATCACAGTTGTTACCCTTTTGTGCTTGAGCAACGCGCTGCAAGTGTAGACAACGCAGAGCCCGACGCTCCGCGCGGCGCGCGGAGTGACCCCTCTGCGTCTCCTGCCACGCGGTGGCGTCTGACGCAAGGTGTGGGCAGTGTTTTTTTTTGTTTTGTTTTGGTTCCACATCACGAGTGGGTGCAGAAAGAGGGCCGTTTTTCATACGCGTCTCAAGGGCAGTTTTCAAAATTGAAAGAAAATGTAGGAGCCTTCAGTGATAAAAAATCACAGCATATCCACGAAGTGAATGATGGTGAGCGGGCGAAGCTCGGAGGGATCATTCGGGTAACCGTGAATCCCCCCCCCCCCCCCTCCGCACATTGCCCACTCGATCATGCAAAGACGTGAAAACACGTGTCACGTCTTTGCATGATCCTAGGTGTTCGATCGTGAGCTGGGCACGAGCGTCGCCGACTTGTGTTCTGGGCGCTCCCAGCCTCAGCGGCAACGTCAGTTCGCGTTCCACGACAGAGGAAGACGATGCCACCTACTCAGACGCCCAAGTCCACACCAGTGCTCGACGCAACGCCTCGCCTCCGCATGCATCGCCACAGAACGCTGCTGTGAGTTGTGAAAGCCACGCGTCCTTGGCTATGGGTTGTGCCGCCGTGAGTACCGGAGCCGCCGCATGCTCCGCAGATACCGGCTGCCCTGGTTTTGCATGCGACTCACACGAGAGCACTGTGGAGCTGACTACGTCCTCTCTGGTGAAGTTCACCTCACCGTTCATCACAATGGAGTCCACCTCCGGAGCTCGAATCCGAGTACCGCGTCGGCCCGACGATCCCAATTATAACAGCGCCATCTATCCTCTTTATTCGTCAACTATACGAAAACCACGAACGCCATCTAGTGATATTATTTCCAAGGACATATACACACAACGCCATCTAGTGAGCAATTCTTTAAACTAACTAGAAGTGGCTACTACAACATACTATTACAGAGGAGGGAACGACCCACACCCTACGGAGCTTCTCCCCTAAAACACGCTCAAGGTCCGGCGAGATCTGCATACCGCCAGCGGTAAATGGTGTCTGTAAATTGCTTGCTGTTATTATGCAGGCTCGCGAATGGCGCGTGGCTGAGTGGTCTAACGCAGCGCGCTGCGGAGCGAGGGATCACTGGTTCGAATCCCCGGTCGGGTGCCTTGAAATTTGTTTCTTCTGATTTATTTTAGATGTGAAGCATCTTATGGCGAAGCTTAATCCGGTGGTGGTGGTGTGCAGCGTGGCCTCCCTTACTGCGCATGCGCAAACCCTTAAAAAAAATAAAAAACCTCCTTTCGCCCTCTCTCTCCTC
The DNA here is from genome assembly GCA_030522465.1 of Rhipicephalus appendiculatus. Classification (NCBI taxonomy): domain Eukaryota; kingdom Metazoa; phylum Arthropoda; class Arachnida; order Ixodida; family Ixodidae; genus Rhipicephalus; species Rhipicephalus appendiculatus. Next base: position 39,802 of record JALIZH010029483.1, on the reverse strand, counting down.
TAGGCATCCCTCCCCGCGGCCACCACACCCTCACTGCGCATGCGCCTCCCCTCCTCTCTCCCCCCTCTCTCCTCTAGGCATCCCTGCCCGCGGCGTCCACACTCCCACTGCGCATGCGCGTCCCCTCCTCTCTCTCCTCTCCTACGCTCCCCCCCTCTCTCGCCTCGCGACGCCGACGCAGGCAGCGTCTACTAGCGAGTTTCATGGTTGAAAAAACCGACTGCTCGCGCTGCGGAACCTTCACTGGCCACTCCGTATATATGGCAATGGATTTTGACCTGCAAGGTGGTGCCGGTGGGAGATTTCTCCTGTGCGTTGTTGAACTATAAAAATTCGCAGCGTGCGCGTTAACTAAAAGCGGACTGCGGGTCTCTGTGTCCAGTCGGAGTCTTCTGTCTCTCATTGCCCATTAGCAGCGATTGGCATGTTCCAGTAGGAAACACCGCTCCATCAGTGCGTGCTTTGCGCCTCCCCAGTTTTCTCTCCTGCGCAACGCTGCGATGAGCGCCAGCGTCAACGCCGCCGCCAGTGTAAGCGTTAGCGCCCGCTGCTTCACATCTACACATGGTTCCCTTTAGCGGGAGATGGTGTAATTTTTTTCTTTGTGCCTTTTTATACATATAGAAATATAGGTATACCTATCCTGGGCATGACGGTGACGGCGACAGCAAAATCAGCCGAGAGTGTCCAAATAATTGCTATTGCAATAAAATCAGCGCAGCTTGCACTAAGTCGCGCGAGGCTGTGTCACAACAGAGCTGGAGTGCTGCGCAGGATATCCTGAGCGTCTCGGGCACGCGAGCTTGCTGAAAGCTCGCACTACGGCGGTCATGACACGAAGACAGCGCGGAGTGTGCGATAGAAGTGTTAAGAAAAACGGTTACAAGAACGAGAATGGTGTCACAAACGCACGTCTGGCATCTGCGGTGGTTTTTGAAGGAACAGCGCATGCGAAAGCGTCAGCGCCGCCACTCAATCAACATTTCAACAGTGCAGTGACGTCAGCGTGATTGTCCCGCGATCTTATTGCCAACTCATCATGGCGCCTACCACAGGCGTGTCCGTGGGCGTTTGTCCTCTTTCGGGCAAGTTCTTTAGTTCAACCTGCAGCATGAAAATTCCCACTCTCGAAGGCAATAAGGGCGCACATGCAGCACTCTCGTGCAGCTCGCTTCGCTTCTATCGAATACTGCAGATAAATGTACGTACAGGTTGTCACCAGGAGCACTCCCATCATGGCGGTAACGCGGCTGTGAGTCGTCGTGAGCTCAGTGAAACTGGATGCAAGACATCGTAGCCACGTGATGATTGAACTGTTGCACCTTTGTGCATGTGCGCATCGCCTGTGTGATAAAGCTGATAGAGCAGGGGTCTCAAACTCACCTCAGCCAGCGGGCCGCACTCACGCAATTTACTCCTGAAAGGGCCGGGGCGGCGAAGGAGGTAGGAGCGGGGGGAGGTGTGGGTGGGGTTGCCCAATTTGCCAGCAAGCGCCACCATTAAAAAAAAAAAAAAAAGAAAAAGCTTTCACACATCTATACAGGTAATTTCCGAATGATATTTGGTGCCAGGATTCTGACAACATGCCGATACCGATCTCCGAAATTATTCAAATCTGGACACTGATTGTGAAATATAATTTTTGTTTCACGGTTATGTTTCAAAACAACGTGAACGCATGGGATGCCTCACGGAGTCAGTGTGTTAAACCCGTCGGGTTTGTGTAGCTCACGAACATACTGAATAAGAAAGTTTTAAAAAATTTGTGGTGAAGACAGTCATGTTCGGGCCGCGGGCCGCAACCGAGAGCCTCGCGGGCCGCATGCGGCCCGCGGGCCGCGTGTTTGAGACCCCTGTGATAGAGGAATCGTGCCGCTCGCTGTCGTTGCGGCGTGAGCACTGCCACGGCCGCTGGATAAAAAAGCGCACGGCACGGCCTGCCGCGTCGAGCGGCTTTCTATGGGAGAGCGCGTGTCCGCCTTAGTTGCAGTTGCGGCCGCTGCGGCGCGACGGGGCGGGGACGGGAGCGACGGGGAAACGGGTGGCGGCGGCTCCGTCGGGGCAGTAGCCGCAGCAAATTAGTTGGTGGTTGTCACAACAGGGTCCCCACTCACTTATTCAAATCAATTTGTTTCAGTATCATTTACCGCAATGATGACATATCACGTATTTAGTTCAGTACGCTCGCGTTATCCGGTTTAAAAAAAAAGGCCTTTGAATTTCCGTGTGCGTGCCGAGCTCCCGACAATTTTTTCCCCAGGACCAGCTTCTTGCCTTGCAGCTAAAAAAAATCAACAATGCGTGTAGTAGCATTGTATGGCTCTGAATGTGTGAAAAAGTGGTTGTTCTATTTATGAGCATGTAATGCATCGTTTGTTATTTTAACGTATTTTGATTTCCGTGACATTTCTTCAGCATCGCTTTTTCTCAGCCGGAATGCCTCACAAGTATTTTTTTTAAACATCTGACAATACACGTTCATATTTTTTATATAGCCAAAGTGTATGAAAAAACATAATTTGAATCTTTTTCATGTTATCCGATTCACGATATTGTGCCCAAAAGTATTTCAGCTTTGAATGCTGGATACTAGCGGATTCTACAAATATGGTGACGCGCTCCTCGTAACTTTGTTGAAAAGGATGCGGAAGTATATATTCATTAGAAGTGGCTTGCAAATATCTTGACAATATCAGCAAATTTATATATATATATATATATATTGTTGTGACGAAGGTCGTGCCACGGCCGAAACTTAGTAAACGCATTTTCCTTTGCGATGTCTGCTACCTGCAAGTTCATTCAATATATATATAAGGCCGATTACTGGGGTGACTAATATCTCAAAGAATGAATAAAACCACAACTCAAATTTTATTTAACTCAAGAAACAAAACCACGAAATGGCGGGATAAACTCAAACTATATTTATTCATGCGAGACCTTCGCTTCCCGTTTTTTTTTCGAGACGGCCGCGGGTCAAGTGATAACCACGTTTTCATATTTACACACGTAGTAGCACGCAAAACCACGGCTGCTGTAGGGCAGTCGAGTACACGTGCCTTCCTTGGAGCGAGCACAGGTGCCTTTGTCGACAATACATAGTAGAAAAAATAAACAGTAACAGATGACAGAACCACATAATGGAGACTGCCAGAAGACGTACAAGCACGTCGGTGTGCAACCAATAATAATATCTGGGGTTTAACGTCCCAAAACTACGATGATTATGAGAGACGCCGTAGTGGAGGGCTCCGGAAATTTAGACCACCTGGGGTTCTTTAACGCGCACCTACATATAAGTACACGGGCCTCAAGCATTTCCGCCTCCATCGAAAATGCAGCTGCCGCGGCCGGGATTCGATCCCGCGACCTTCGGGTCGGCAGTCGAGCGCCATAACCACGAGACCACTGTGGCGGGGTGGTGTGCAACCAATATTCGTCAGTACCTGTAAAGCGGCTAACATCAAAAAAGACCAAAACGGGTGGTTTTATGGTCGGTACAAAATGGAAGTAGACAGGGAAGCCAAAAGCTGGGCGCACAAGCTGGAGGCATAATAAAACAACAATAAAAAATAACGTAAAAATGTAAACAGAGACGAGTATAGCAAAGCGTTTACCCCATTTTTTTTTTTGTCTCATAGCTCTTTCCAAAACGACCCGCCTCACTTTGTCCCGGTGAGTGGCTCTCAAAGTGCGTGTTGGCTGCCATGTATATGTGTTTAAAATAAACCCTTGTCGTCGCCCACCAGCCGCTTTTCGGCACTTTTTTTGTCTCCGCGTGTGAGGTGAGTTTGAGTCTGTGTGCTGTTCCGCAAATGACCATAGCGGCCGTGCACGTGCTTTTCACGACAACGAACATCAGTACCACATGTCATTACGGGGCAACGCACGACACCGCAACGCGACAGTGTTCGGAAACAACCGGAACCGGCAAAGGTACCGCGGGCTGAAGGCGGGAATCAGAAAAAAACGAGAGATAAGAGAAAACGGGAAGGTGGTGTCACGGCTCCTAGCCTTTTGAGCTTTCGTTAGTTGTCGCAGTCAAACACACCGCCGTGGTAGCCTGTCGTCCTGTTCTCGTCCGATATTCCGATTTTCGGCATCTGTGTGGTAGTGTAAACGTAAACATATGCTTGTCGGGTACGGTATGGAACAGCTTTTGTGTGTGTGTGCGTGTGTGTGTATGCTATTCTTTGGCGCGCACTTGGATCTACACAACAGATAGGGTACGTGACGAAAGACACGGACGGCACAGACTGAAAATCGGCAGTCGTTGGAGAACCACGTACGTTTTCGCAGTGTAACTGTATATTTGCCGGCCGCCAACTTGTATGCGCGCTCTCGGATATTCTCGGACATGCTAAGCATTATTTCGTGGCTGTTGCATCTGATACTGTATCGTATGTATAGTATGGACGTGTTTGGAGGAAGTAAAATATTCATCTTATTTTGTGTTAAAAAACAGTGGCAACTGCAATTTCTGAGGTTATCTTATTCTAAATGAAATGATTAAATATGAAGCGACCTACTCACAGCCAAAATAATCAATTTCTATGCATTAGGAAAGGTGTAGCTCCACCAGATCGGTTAGTTGTGATCTTGTAAGATAGCTGCAAAATATGTTCACTATTCCTACTTCCGCAAAAGCGATTGGTCTGCGAGGTTGCATCTCGGGCAAGGCAAGACCGAAAATTCCCAGGGGCTGCAGGCATGTACAAGCAAGATCGTTACATGCCAGACGGATTTTAACAGAAGATTTCGGGCGTCACACGAAGACGCACGCGCTCAGGCGTAACTGCCGCAAGCGCGCTGCGCATGTGATTCCGCGGGCGCTCGCGAAACCCGTCCCCCCCCCCCGGTGGCGCCGCGGCGGTGGTCCGGGAAACTAGACCTGTCACGCCGGTTTCGGAGCACGCGGCAGGCCGTACCCGTAGCTTTTTTATCCAGCGGCCGTGGCACTGCTTCTCGGAAAGAGCAAACGCGGTAGGCGGACCCGATATTCGCTGCGGGCGTCTGTCGATGAAGCCGATTGACGCTCAAACTCGTCTACAGACTTGTTGATTCTGAGAAGGCCCGAGTTCAACTCGTGACTGTCATAGTGCCGGTGTGACCAGGGGGCGGAAACTCCCTATACCTCCCATGTGACGCGCTCTCGCATGCTGGTACGCAGCGGCAGCGCCGAATTTACTACTGGCGGCTGGCCGGGCATCCAACTAGAAATAAATCACAAACAGAACATTTCTTTCGTGACGTCACTGGTGAGGACACCTAATAGAGGGAAAGGGCGCAAAACCGAGAGGAGGAGGTTGCCGCGGAAGCTCTCCTTTCCCACTTCGCATGCAAGCGGAATGTGTTCGTGCCCTCTTTCAGGTCCGCTGGCCACTTGGGCGACGCGGCCATTCATAAAATTTCGTTAACATTTTTGAAAATTTAGTTTGTGTGTTCTGAAGCGGCGAAACTTAAGCGGACCGATCGCTCAGTAAGACAAAACTCGATCGACACAAATAAAATTAATTTCTTATTGCATGTTCCGTATAAAAAAAAGCAGACGCGTAGTGTGAAAGTGTCAATCCATAAAATCAGCTTTAATACACAACTGAAATATGGACATAATTAGCAGACATTAAACCCAGAATATCTAAACCAATGCGAAAATTATCAACAATCACGAGTGTTTGACTCACTCACGTTTGACTCACTCACGTTTGTTATGAAGGCGCAGATATTTTTCTTACAGAATTTGACTACCAAACGAAGCAGAAGTTCAGAGGAACAGAGAGGCTTGCAGCGATGAGAAGTTCTTCCAGAAAGAACGTCACTGAAAACAATGTTTCGGCAAGTTGAATTGTTTTCGTCAGGGCAGCAGCGTTGCCTTGACGAAGAAAAGTTCACTTGTCTAAACGTTGGCTCCAGCGACATTTCCTCTAACGATTTCGAGAAGCATTCAGTCCAGCACATGTATTTGAGTGACAGTATTAGAAGTAAAGAACCGCAAACTTTCAAACTGGCTACATGAATTTCATGAACAGGAAGGAGCTTAAAATTGCCTCACATCCTTTGAGCTACATGCCAAAAGTAAAAGATGAAAAGCTATGTAGCCGAGCCAACACCCATTCAAGCCTTTCATTAAACGTATTTTGCTGACACCGGGTAGGCTGTCGTCTTGACCATTAGTCTAGCGACACTGCGCTTATGTCAGTGCTGTCATGTACTCATGCAAAATTAATACCTGCTGAAATAATGGGCCCAAATACTTGTGCTTACCCGTTGCCACTGGGAAACCTGAAAAACCTTCGCGGAACTGGAAATCCCCGGGTTAACACACCACAGAGCCGCGAAAAACATGTGACGCCCGATTTAGCCATCTTCGTCTTATGCATGGTTGACTTGCTCGGCGTAGCTCACTGCGGCTTCCGTTCTCTGCATGCGACAACTTTGTTTTATCTTTCCCGTACTTGGCACGCCAACCGAGCAAGATAACTGAGCGCGATCGGACTTGCGATATCGCTGAGCGAGTGGCAAGGAGGACCGGAGACAAGCGCTACGAATTCAAGTCAACCACTTCCCGCGCTTCGCCTGATTCAAAATTCACAAAATAAGAAACAAAACAAGACAAATGAGCAAAGGAAGAGTTGTTTACAGTGAAATCAAATTTCTTTATTTGTAAAACCTCACGAAAGAAAATAAATGCGAACGTCCACATCAACCTCACTTCGTTCGACCAGATCTTAGGATGCCCGGCAACCGCTATGAGCGTGCATGTTCCTTGAAACCGAAACTAGCGCTGAGTTTCCGGGGCCTGGTGTGACTGCCAAGCGTTTCACGCGGTGGACGCTAAGCAACACCTTCTTTACATATAAAACAATTTCTCCAGCTTGCGCTACTTGTGCAAGGCGGGAACCATAGAGGAGCTTGTGATCACCTATTATATCTTCTTGCAGCTTTTAAAGACGATAGTCTTTCTTGGGATACTTAAACGCAAAAATTTTGGTCTGTCTGTCTGTCGCCCGATTCAGCTAGCTACAGGGCCAAAGTTTAACTAATTTTTGAACGCCCAGCCATCTTGAACTGGTGTTTGCGTTCATACTTGTGAACATATTCGATCAAAAAGCAAATACTACGCATACCTGAGGCGTAACGTTAATATGTAAGTATCAGGTCGTGTGTTCTTTTATTAGAAAATACGCAGATACGTAATTCTAAAGACCATAGTGTCTTTTAGGCTGTGCTGAAAATGCGAAGCTGTGCATGAACTGCGACGCTTTGCACGAAAAAGCGCTTTGCCGACGATAAAGTGCAGCCGCTGGCAGTGGCCCTTGGTTCAGCACAAGCTCATGTTTTTCGATGGCGTCCATATCTCGCGCAGCGCCGCCTCTATTTTATCAATGCCAGTCAGATGCGGCCAATTCAACGTAGAGTAGGCGCTGTCTGAGGCAAGGCAAAACATAGGAGTACGGCCGGCACAAGACTATCGTCTTTCGACGACATTTGCAGCGAAGCACGCAGATACGCGGCCAATTTTTCTTTACGTGGCTCGTCTACTCAGTCTAATAATACCTGGGGTTTTACGTCCCAAAACCATGATATGATTATGAGAGACGCCGTAGTGGGGAGGACTCCGGAAATTTTGACCATCTGGTATTCTTTAACTTGCACTGACATCGCACAGTACACGGGCCTCTACCATTTCGCTTCCACCGAAATGCAACCGCCGCGGCTGGGATCGAACCCGCGACCTCCGGGTCAGCAGCCGAGCACCTTAGCCACTGATCCACCCTGGCGGACATCTGCTCAGTCTGCTCGGTGTGTTTCGGAGTGAAGACCGCGTCAGTTTGCTCTTATTTATGATGGCACTAATTAGCTTGGGCTTAACATGAATTAACATAGATTGGCTTGGTATTAATTAACACGGCAATTATAAACTCCAGCGTAATTAGAAGGTATTCATTAATATGGAGCTAATTTACATAACCCGAGGCAGTTGCGATCCTAATTAGCATAGCTTTAGTGAGTAAGGTCTTAATTAGCTTGTTTTTGAAAAAAACGTACGCTGCTAATTAGTATAGATTTAGTTAGAACTGTCTTAATTAACATGACTTTAGCTTTACACGGCTTTATTAGCATGATCTTATTAAGATGTGGCTTCATTGGCTCGGTCTCAGCATGACTTCGCTTAATTACTTGGTCGTAGCATGTTCTGACCTAATTATCTAGGTATAACGCCCAGCCAATTAGCTAATCAGCCTATAGCGCACTGCTCAGGGAGCTAGCATACGACGAAGAGGGCAGCGGGCCAGTCCAGCGCGCGCTAGAATGTACAGTCAACCACAAAAGTTTGCGGACCACGCGAGCGCGTGCCAAACTGATTGTCCGCGCCACCTAGCGGTGCGCCATTTACCATCGAACGCTGTGCTAGGCCGGAAACGGGTCTTCTCGTTATTCACCGACCTTTCAATTTTCTCTGCCGCGTAGCGCATTGTTAGTTCGCACTTTTCACGTGAAGCGCTTATCTGCAGTATGACCACCACATTTCTATTTCCATAGCAGGATCAAAGCTTTCACGGCGTGCCTCGAACGGCGTTCCACTGACTGGGTACCATTTTGTGATAAAGATTGCGACTGATAGCAGTTATGTTCATAGACTGCTCTCGAGGTAGAAGCACGTGGACGCAGATGCCAAAAAGCGCGTCACGTCAAAAAGTGACTGGTGAAAATTGTTTGTACCCACTCCGAAAAAAGACAGACCATAGATTAAGGGAGGGGCTCGTCCAGGGCGCTGCGGAGCTGTCGATCACCGCTGACGTAGCGGAAGTGTTGCGAAGAGGCTTTTGGCCACGCGCTCGCGTGGTCCGTAAACTTTTGTGGTCGACTGTACATTCCGGCCATGATGAATATACACGTGGCCTTGGCGATTTGCTACGCTCGCGATGTTTTAAGCCGCTCGGCCGGAACTAATCTCAGAGGCCACGGGGCTGATTATTCTAAAGAATATTTAGAGCAGACATTAATAATTGAAAATGAATTTAAATAGCCCGTGCGTTAAAATATATCGTTAAATACAAAAGGCTTCTTACCCTTTTTTTTGCATGGGTGCACTTCTGCACTCAGGGGTACGACCAACAAATGAAAGTGGCCTCTGGTTTGAAGACACCACCCAGCTTTGTCGACCGCTCTTGACGGGACGGCGCGTTCCACCGGAACCAGCGGAACGCGGCGCGTGCTGAGGGATGGCATTTGACCTTTTCGTACTGTTAGCTCATTCAAAAGGGGGTGTCGCCAGAGCTCGGAAGGATTCCGAGTTTCGCCAAACTAGGGCCATCCTGCAAGCGCCCCTGGTGGGCACATTTCAGGTTCTTTTATTAACCATCTGTAAAGAACGCTTGGACGGTCATTAGGCACGTGGCGGTTCATTATGATGATAAGTTTCTATTTACGACGCATGACAAACGTCGAGCATTCCAGCTGTGTTGCAAAAATAAACGAATTGGATTGCGCCCCTTCTACCATTGCGCCTCTTTGTTCCGTGTCCTTGCGCGAATATCGTTAGGATTTAGCATTGACGCATGAAAATACGTGCCTGCTAGCCGCAACCGTAGGCGACCAGTGCCGCAGTACCTTTGAGCACAGCCACCATACCCTAACTCTGAAGAAGCTTTGCTCTTTTTGGGGAGCGTTACCTGGAATGCCACACCTGCAGTGTGCGGAGCTCCTAGCTGTTAACGAACAAGTGAATGTTTAAAGAGTCAAGGTGTCGGCTTCTTCGCGAAGCCCGGACCTCCATCTTTCCTGAGCCAATGTGTAAAGCTTACAGCTATTCCAGTGCAATAGAGTGGCCCATGATTAATAAATGAAGCAGAGGGAACACGCTTTGATTAGTACCGTTCTTCTGACCGATAGTTGGGATCTACCAGGAAGTTGGAAGGAAGGGGAGGCTGAGGAGTTTGCAGATTCCAGTGTCAGTAGGAATTGGCACTGAGAGAAAGTACGCACGTTTGCTGAGACAGTTGCTGCCACCCATAACTGAACTAACTTTCGAAGTTACTCCAGTAAAAAAAAGAAAAAAAAAACAGAAAAAAAAACACCTAAGGTCCTGTTTAGCCAATAGAATATGGAGCGATGCGTGTTCTTTGCCCGAGATATCTTGCGAGTGTACATGCATGAGCACTGCGAGGGACACTACAGGTCAAATAACAATTTATGTCCGAGTGAAAGGTCAATGAGCGAGAACGTCTAAAACATCAATATTATCAGCAGCAGTGTGCTAATAATCTTGAAATTAAGGTAAATGTAAAACACCACATGCGTCACCAGTGGGACATTTTGTAATGAACCCGGATGACGTCTAGAGGCCCGAATTACAATTATGTACTAGAACTCAAACTACCATAATAAAAAGTACCATCCCCTGCATTACAAGACGTAATAAAATGCTGATTTGGCGTTTCTCTTTGACTCATGCACAAAAAAGAACTTGGCGTCACCATAGCGAACGTTGCGGATGGTTCGAAATTTCCGTTTTCGCGGGGATGTGCTCCGCTCACGCGGTCGCATCTCGGTGGTAGTTTCCACTAGCGCAGTCGCATTCCTGTGGATGTTTTGTGAATCGTCCCTCAGATTGCCTCTACACGCCTCAAAGCCTGAAGAGCTGTCAGGCGCCTTCTGCACGACTCCTCGGGCGGGATGAACATTAGTCTGACGTGAATCACACGTGTGAAGGCTGCGTGCACAGATTTCGCGGTATAAATGGGTTGATCGTGTCGCATTTCGGTGGCAAAACGCAGGAGCCACGTAGTCAGAGGCTCACCGAAGGCGCCCTATTCCGGCACTGGCAGTCAGATCGCATGTAACTTCCCGCGACTACACAGCAGTGTCCGAGTATCTAGCGTTTCATCGGAAAACATCGCATTACAACGCAAGCAGCAGCGGCCAGCAAAACAGGCATAACAAGAAGTACTCTCGATTGCGTTCTCGAGGAGCACTGTTGCGCAATAAGTATTATCGATTGTATTGTCACGTGGTCGTGACGTCGACGAAGGCAGCAGGTGACGTGTCCAAAATGAAACTGTTTATTAGGCCGAACTTGTGGCCGGTAAACAGAAAGTAGAATTACAGCAATACACGCTGGCACTGATAGCGGCGAACAGAGCGTCGGCCGGTGATCAACTGAACATCGTTGGAGCGCGCCGGCTTTTATGCATCACGCGTCGAACATTCTAGCCTTATCACTGGTCATCGCGCAAGCTCAGGAATAATCTCGAGTGGTCGCGTCTTGCGCACAATCTTAACAAAACGATCTACAATAATCGCGAAGGTTCTAGAACAATAAGGCGCGGTTGGAGCTGAGCTTTGCTGACGGTCTTTGTGGGCGAAAACCGAATACAACAAAAGTGAAAATAAGAATAGCGCGTGGCAATGCCCCCCTCTGAAAAGGCATCGTCCCGATGCTTGAAACAGAACACGGGGGAAAATGCATGCAACAATAAATCACAACAATAAAGAAAGAAAGTACAATAATTAAGCAATAAGTGCAGTCCTCTGGTTTGCTAACGCTCGTAATACGGCTTGAGGCGCACGACATGGACGACTTCAGGTCGCGCACGGCGCCGTTGAGAGTTCGTTATGCCGTCCGGGACGACCTCGTAGTCCAGAGCACCGAGACGTCGAAGCACCTTGTACGGCCCGAAGTATCGCCGAAGGAGTTTTTCACTAAGTCCACGTCGGCGTATCGGTGTCCACACCCAAACGCGGTCGCCGGCCTGGTATTCCACGAAACGTCGTCGAAGATTGTAACGGCGGCTGTCGGTCGTCTGCTGATTCTTGATCCGCAGGCGGGCGAGCTGTCGTGCTTCTTCGGCGCGCTGTAGGTAGGCGGTCACGTCGATGTTTTCCTCGTCGGTGACGTTCGGTAACATGGCGTCGAGCGTCGTTGCCGGGCTCCGTCCGTAGACCAACTTGTATGGCGTCATCTGCGTCGTTTCTTGCACGGCCGTGTTGTATGCGAAGGTCACGTACGGAAGGATGGCGTCCCACGTCTTGTGTTCGACGTCGACGTACATGGCCAGCATGTCGGCGATGGTCTTATTTAGACGCTCGGTCAGGCCGTTGGTCTGTGGGTGGTAGGCGGTAGTCCGGCGGTGACTTGTTTGGCTGTACCTTAGGATCGCCTGAGTTAGGTCCGCGGTAAAAGCCGTACCTCTGTCGGTAATGAGGACCTCTGGGGCTCCATGACGCAGTACGATGTTTTCGACGAAGAACTTTGCTACCTCGGCGGCACTGCCCTTGGGCAGGGCCCTTGTCTCGGCGTAGCGGGTGAGGTAGTCAGTAGCTACGACGATCCACTTGTTTCCGGAATTCGACGTCGGGAACGGCCCCAGTAAGTCCATGCCGATTTGCTGGAACGGCCGGCGAGGTGGCTCGATGGGTTGCAGAAGTCCGGCCGGCCTAGTCGGTGGTGTCTTCCGTCGCTGACAATCTCGGCAAGTCCTCACGTAGTGGGTGACGTCGGCAGTGAGGCGAGGCCAGTAGTACTTTTCTTGTATCCTTGCCAGCGTACGGGAAAATCCAAGGTGTCCAGCCGTCGGGTCGTCATGCAAAGCATGCAGAACTTCTGGTCGTAATGCCGAAGGTACTACGAGGAGGGAGTCGGCCCGAAGTGGCGAGAAGTTTTTCTTTAGGAGAACGCCGTTGCGCATGAAAAACGACTCCAGTCCTCGTCTGAATACCTTTGGAGCCACGGTGGCTTTGCCCTCGAGGTATTCCATAAGGCCCTTGAGTTCCGTATCGGCGCGCTGTCGCTCGGCGAAGTCGTCGGCGCTTATGGTTCCCAGGAAGCCGTCATCATTCTGGTCGTCCAGCGGCGGTGGGTCGACGGGGGCACGAGACAGGCAGTCCGCATCAGAGTGTTTTCTTCCGGACTTGTAAACGACGGTAATGTCGAATTCTTGAAGTCTCAGGCTCCACCGTGCGAGGCGACCAGAAGGGTCCTTCAAGCTAGCTAGCCAACACAAGGCGTGGTGGTCGCTCACAACTTTGAAGGGCCTGCCGTAAAGGTAGGGGCGAAACTTTGATGTAGCCCAGATGATGGCAAGGCACTCCTTTTCTGTTGTGGAGTAGTTGGCCTCTGCCTTTGATAGCGACCGGCTAGCATAACTGATAACCCTTTCCAGTCCGTCCGTCCTCTGCACAAGGACGGCGCCGAGTCCTACGCTGCTCGCGTCGGTGTGCACTTCTGTTTCGGCGTGTTCGTCGAAATGAGCAAGTAACGGAGGCGTTTGCAGGCGTCGTTTTAGTTCTTGAAATGCTTCCTCCTGCGGCGTTTCCCACTTGAACTCGACGTCGGTCCTGGTGAGGTTAGTGAGAGGCTCGGCGATGCGGGCAAAGTTTTTAACGAACCGCCTGTAATAGGCACACAAGCCGAGAAATCGACGCACGGCCTTCTTGTCGGTGGGTGGCGGGAAAGCAGCGATGGCGGTTGTCTTTTGCGGGTCGGGGCGTACTCCGGATTTGCTTATCACGTGGCCCAAGAACAAAAGTTCTTCGTACGCGAAGCGGCACTTCTCTGGCTTGAGAGTGAGTCCGGACGTCTTGATTGCCTGAAGTACAGCTTCAAGGCGCCGCAGGTGTTCATCGAAGTTCGAAGAAAACACAACGACGTCGTCCAAGTACACAAGGCAAGTCTGCCACTTCAAGCCAGCCAGTACAGTATCCATAACGCGTTGGAAGGTCGCGGGGGCCGAGCAAAGACCAAATGGCATGACCTTAAACTCGAACAGGCCGTCTGGTGTTATAAAGGCAGTCTTTTCTCGGTCTCTCTCGTCGACTTCGATTTGCCAGTAGCCCGTCTTCAGGTCCATCGACGAAAAGTACTTCGCGTTGTGGAGTCGATCCAGGGCGTCGTCTATCCGTGGGAGGGGGTACACGTCCTTCTTCGTGATCTTGTTCAGGCGACGATAGTCGACGCAGAAACGCAGCGTCCCGTCCTTCTTCTTCACCAACACCACGGGAGACGCCCAGGGACTCTTGGACGGCTGGATTATGTCGTCGCGTAGCATTTCGTCGACTTGCTTCTTTACGGCTTCGCGTTCTCGCGTCGAAATTCGATACGGGCTCTGACGGACTGGTCGGGCACTTTCTTCAGTTATGATACGATGTTTGGCGACTGGGGTCTGTCGAATCCTTGACGACGATGAGAAGCAGTCCTTGAATTGCAGGAGCAGATTTTTGAGCTTGTCTTGCTTCTGCTTTGGGAGGCTGGGGTTGACGTCGAAATCTGTTTCGGGACCTCGATTCGTGGAAGAATGTTCGGCAGTATCGGTGAGGGCGAAAGAATTGCTGGTGTCCACGAATTTCTCGATGTTGGCGACCGTCGTACCAATGTTGAGGTGCCTATATTCGTGGCTGAAGTTTGTCAGTAGTACCTTTGCTTTACCGTCGCGCAACTCGGCGATGCCTCTTGCGACGCAAATCTGACGGTTCACAAGCAGGTGCTGATCGCCCTCGACGACGCCTTCAAGGTTAGCGGGTATTTCGGTGCCGACGGAAATGACGACGCTGGAAAGAGGCGGAACGGTGACCTGCTCTTCTATTACATTCAAGGCATGATTCTCCGGCGACGTGTGGGGCGGCAACGCTTTTTCTGAAGTCAGTGTTATCGACTCAGACCTCAGGTCGATGACGGCGCCGTGTTGACTTAGGAAGTCCATCCCCAGTATCACATCCCTGGAGCAGTGCTGCAGAATTAGAAAGCTGGCGGGATAAGTCCGGTTATTGATGGTGACTCTTGCGGTGCAGACACCGGCCGGTGTTATCAGATGACCCCCAGCGGTCCTGATTTCAGGGCCTTGCCAAGCAGTCTTTACTTTCTTCAACTTCGTGGCGAAAGACCCACTGACGACGGAATAGTCGGCTCCAGTGTCGACGAGAGCGGTGACGTTGTGGCCGTCGAATATTACGTCGATGTCGCTGGTTCGTCGTCGTGCGTTGCGGTTGGGTCGCGGCGTCGGATCACGGCTGCGTCGAAATGTTGTGGTGCTTCCATGCTGCGTCGTCAGGTTTTCTTCCGTCCGCGAGGTTTCGTCGGTAGGGCGTCGTCTGCTTGGCGTCGTGCTGCACAGGTCTCGTCGCGTTGTCATCGTCGGCGGCCGCGGAGGATCTTCGGCATTTCGTCGAACAGCAACCGCACCTCCATCGGTTGCTGCCCTTAGTTTCCCGGGTACGGGCTAGGTGACCGGCCCCGGTTTGGGCCAGTGTACTGCCGGCGGTGCGGTGACATGTAGCGGCCGGGCGACGGTGAGCGGGAAGGTCGTCGGGGCGTCCACTGAGCTGCTGCGAGGTAGTCGGCGATGTCTTGCGGTCGTTCACCCCGCTGGGGACGAGGCGCGTTGACGGCGAAACCGCGTAGGCCCATCTGTCGGTACTGGCAGCGGCGGTACGTGTGCCCGGCTTCACCGCAGTGGTAGCATAGCGGGCGGTGGTCTGGGGCGCGCCAAACGTCGGTTTTCCTAGGTGTGTAGCGCTGGCCGCCGGGAGGACGGTAGGGCGTCGGTGGCTGTGGCGGCGGCGTCTGGCGACGGAAGTGCTGCGGGGCGGCATCTTGGTGTGGGCGCGGAGGGGGGACGTGACGGCGGGCAGCAGCAGCGTAGGTCATGGCTTGTGGCTGCGGTGGGGCTGGCTGAGGAACATTCAGTGAATGCTGAATTTCTTCTCGTACAACGTCTGCAATCGACGTCACTGCAGGTTGCGGAGAAGGTTCGAGCTTTCGCAGCTCTTCTCGCACAATGGCTCGAATCATTTCACGCAACTCGTTGGAGTCGAGGGCATGAACAGCCGCGCTGTCTTGAATACAGTGGCGATTGTACTGTCCGGTGCGCATTTCCAGTGTCTTCTCGATCGTCGTCGCCTCCGACAGAAATTCCTGGACGGTCTTAGGTGGATCCCGCATCAGCCCGGCGAAGAGCTCCTGCTTGACTCCTCGCATAAGAAAGCGAACTTTCTTGTCTTCGGTCATGGCAGCGTCGGCCTGGCGAAACAGTCGGGTCATCTCTTCCGTGAAGATGGTGACGTTTTCGTTGGGTAGCTGTACCCGTGTCTCCAGCAAAGAAGCGGCCCTTTCTTTGCGGGCCACGCTCATGAATGTTTCAAGGAATGCGCCACGGAAGAGATCCCAGGTTTGAAGTCCAGACTCCCGGTTCTCGAACCAGGTCCTTGCCGCGTCTTCCAGGTAGAAGTAGACGCGACGCAGCTTCTCTTCCGAATCCCAGTGGTTGAAGGTGGCCACTCGTTCGTACGTCTCCAGCCAGGTCTCCGGGTCTTCAAACGATGCTCCATGGAATGTCGGTGGCTCCCTTGGCTGCTGCATCACGACCGTGGTGGGTGTTGGTACCGTGGCTGTCATAGTTGCCGCAGTAGTAGTCGTGGCCTTGGTGTTTCGAGTCTTATCCGGTAGGGGCCCGAACTCTGGATGTAGCCCTCGTTGCCTGCGGCTAGCTCGCTGATCGAGGCTGGCGTCGACGTCTCCTTCACGACTGGGGCTGGGTTCACGACTTGACGGGGGGCGTCCGGTACATGAACGAAGCAGCACCTCCACCAGATGTCACGTGGTCGTGACGTCGACGAAGGCAGCAGGTGACGTGTCCAAAATGAAACTGTTTATTAGGCCGAACTTGTGGCCGGTAAACAGAAAGTAGAATTACAGCAATACACGCTGGCACTGATAGCGGCGAACAGAGCGTCGGCCGGTGATCAACTGAACATCGTTGGAGCGCGCCGGCTTTTATGCATCACGCGTCGAACATTCTAGCCTTATCACTGGTCATCGCGCAAGCTCAGGAATAATCTCGAGTGGTCGCGTCTTGCGCACAATCTTAACAAAACGATCTACAATAATCGCGAAGGTTCTAGAACAATAAGGCGCGGTTGGAGCTGAGCTTTGCTGACGGTCTTTGTGGGCGAAAACCGAATACAACAAAAGTGAAAATAAGAATAGCGCGTGGCAGTATTCTCGAGGCACAATAGGGGCTTTTAGCTTGTACGTATACTTTTTAACGTTACCGTGTTACCGGAATACCCGATTGCGTTTACCGTGTTACCAGACGCATGTTTTAGGGAAAGTTCTAGCGCCCATACGTAAACGTTTGCGTACTTACGTAAACGTATACCTTTACGTTTGCGCAAACCACTAAATTGTAATGATAACTGCATTTAAACTATATTTAATTTGGATAAGATTGAATCACCACTGCGGCAAAGTCATAAACGAGGTTTTTTAGAGTGTAAAGTATCTCAGTCTACGCGAATTAATGTCAAAAAACCGGGTTGCCGGACGATGGTGTCGACATCGTTTGACAATTTGTGCAACCACTGTCATGAACAAGTTTGTTTTTTCCAGTGTTTTTGAGGGAAAAAAGTGTTAAAAAGGCAACTCATTCATAGTTATGTCGCTGCAAGGAATTCACATCAAAAGTAGAATGCACGATGTTTCTGCAATACCAATTCTGTGATTGCCTGGTTCATCTTAGCCCCGCTAGATGGCGCCACCTAGCCAGCATGTCGGGCATGTCAGAGAATTTAGGCCTCCCACGTGTACGGCTTCGGCATGCTAGGTCATAGTAGCTTCGGCAATCCTGCTGAAGCAATTAATGATCGCTCGCACTTCGGCTCATTTTGACTCGGTGGCTGGAGTCTCCTCAAAGCGGATATCGCGAGTAGCCACGAACGAAGGTTGATTTGCGATATAGGGCCGAAAACGTAAAGCCTATCCGGCGAGTAGTTTACGTTCCGTAAAGGTCTACGTTCCGTAAAGACCCGCGCATGCGCAGATTCCTTCCGGTATCCGGTAACACGGTAACGTAAAGATGTATACGTACAAGCTAAAAGCCCGTAATGTTGCCAGATAACGGAAGGTGTTAGCGTAGCGTCCGTTAAAAGCGGCATTGGGGAATGCTTACGTCACGAGTCCTTAAGAGGCGGTTGGTTTGGTTAAGAGGCGGTTGGTTAAGAGGCGGCTGACAGTATGCGGACCCCTGAAGGGAGATTTTCATTCAAACTACGGACCTCCTTGGCTCGAAACAAGCAATACGACGTTTCTATAATGGTATTTCAAAAGACCAGGCCGAACTGTATTTTGCCTTTCGCGTCCCTTGAACGTTCAGTTAATCTCACCTCCGTAGCTTGCTGGGCGCAGTCCGGCAGTCCCACGTTTGATCGTCAATATTAGGCTTTACATTTCTTCTCGAGAGTATATATGTAGAACCAGCATTTAGTACTTTCCTTGGAAAAGCCTCGTTGTTAATACCAGGGATAGAAAAGCTTTGAGTTCAATTACAGGAATGCGCGAATCCATAAGGGAGGAACTTTATGGAGAAATGAAGGTAGCGTTGGGGAATAATGCAACTTCAGCAATAAATGTGACACGTAGGGTAGGATATTTTTCTTCTAAATTCGGTGTTCAACGAGGTAGACTCACGATGGTTTAGGTGTTTGGAGTTGTAAAATGTTAAAACTATTTACGAACATTTGATTCTTCTGTTGATCGTATTGTGGGAAGTGTGCGACGCCACCAGAGGAAAAGAACAAAGCCTATTGAATTAGTGCAATCTATCTGGTCACTTTAAGGAGCGTACGTATATTGTATTATTAGTAAGCCTGTATGGCGCGTTGTTTATGATTTGCAGCGGAATTTTTGTGCCTGGCGTTGCGCCATTAACCGCGGACAGAAAACTATCATCAGCATGGACCGGCATGCGCTATCATCATCCTTGTTTGTTTGTTTTTCCTTCTGTTGTTTGGCACGTACCCACTTTGGGCATGGGCCAACAATGCGTAGTTCAAACTTAAAAGGTTAATCGCAGAATGTTAAATGGTTAAAAATAACATAAAAAAAGCAGAGAATAAATGGCAACAATAAGTAATACACCAAATTAAGACTTCAAAAATTATGCTATTGAGCTCGTATTGTAGACTGCCGTATTAACCTGATCGGAACAATTTTTGATGAGATTAGTTAGATTTTACCGCATATTAATAACGAGTATTTTTGAAGGCAAGATTAAAATGATACACGTTTAGTGGTTTGCATGAAATTACACACGGTCATCGAAGGCATCCCTATGGCAGTATCCCAACCCTGAGGCACCGAAGCTTAGTACAATTTCTTCGGTTAAGTTGAAGCCTATTTTTGTAAGCGGAGTGATGAGCAGTCGTGATCTAATAAGTGAATATCTGCGACATGACAAAAAGTAATGTGCAATATTTTCTAATTCTCCGCAGAATTGACATAGGGGCGATATCGTCAGACCAGCTCTGTGTAAGTATAAGTTTAATGGGGGGACACGGCATCGAAATCTGGTGATCGTAACTTCAGATTGTCTAGATTGGATCTAATGAGACTTCCATGGGAAGTTTAGATGCTTGTATTCCGTCCACGTTGTTATTGATTCCATCCTATCAGTGTGAATTGCCAATTTTCTATATCTGATTGCGGTGAAATATTCTACCACTGGAAGAACCTAGATATTGGGAGATCTAGCGATGCGCGCGCTAAAGCGTCGGCCATTTCATTTAATTTTAAGCCACAGTGACCTGGGACCCACACTAATTTTAGGTGCTTCAGCTGAGACGGAACTAACAATCGAAACGTCTTGAGGGCGCTGGAGTTATGAGAAGCTGTTAGAGTTGTGCATACGGAGAGCGAATCAGTTATTATGACCGCCCTGAACTCGTCCGTCGGGAGTTTTCGCAGTGCCATGATGACGGCCATGAGCTCCGCTTCGAAAACCGGAGTAAAATCGGGTAACCTCACAGCGAATGACCAGCCAAGCGACTGGGAGACAATGCCTACGCCTGCCCGTTCTTCATTCACGGAAGCATCAGTGGCTATTATGTTTCGGCTTTGTGCATGTATCAGAAAATCCTCTAACCTGTTCTCTAGGAATTTGTGAGATTAAAATTTAGATTTTGGAGGGAAAAATCTCATCGTAATCTAACATAAGAAACTGATTTGAGCTATTGGTTACAATTATCTCTCTGATTTTGACATTTATAATTTACAGTTTGTTTTGTACGAAGATTATCTGTGGTGTGTGAAAACGTGGCCAATGAGTGAGAAAGAAGGAATCTGGGTCACGGATAAAAACATACTCCGCTCTTCTTACCGGAAAGCTATAAAATTTTAGAAATTTCTGTACTGTTAGAACGCGTAATCAACAGAGCAATGAAGGCAGGCGCGCTTCCTGATACATAACAGTAACTGCTGCAAACCTCGGGAGCCCCATACACAAGCGCAGAGCTTCCCGCTCCAAGATAATCAACGGCTTTGGTTTGTAAGCTGGTCCGCCCGAGAATAACACACATCCGAATTCTAATATTTGGACGCAAATACATCTTATATAACATTAACATGGTGTCCCTTCGTACACCAAATTTGCGATTGCTCATCCTGCGCAATAAGCCCAAAGCCCGTTGAGCCTTAGCTGCTATGTACTCGATATGAGGACTCCAGTTAAGTTTTTCATCGTATAAAACACCGAAATATTTTAGAGACAACTTGCGGAATGGGATTCCTGTTTATATGCAATAGAGAGTGAAATCGAACCTGCTACAGGAAACGCCAGGAGAGCACTCTTGTTTGTTTGTTTGTTCCCATATATATGGCTCGTACCCACTACGGGGGATTGTTTACATTTAATGCCATCATCCTTCGCTTGCTCTTCGTCTCCCTCAACTTCAGCTTCACTCCCAGAACACGCGCGCCTGTTTGTCGGCCGTGGGGTGCGATGAATACGACGGCCGAGAGAACAAGTACAGAGAGAGACAAAGGAAGAGAACGAAAGAGAGATAAAGAAAGTCCATTGGCAAAAAGTAATTTCTTGGCGATGTGGGATTCCAACCTGCGTAGCCACAATCCGCAGGTGGGCGTCACAACCACTCGACCATTCAGGCGCGCTAGCAAATCACATCATAGCCTTGTACAGCACAGTACAGCGGGGGGAGGGAAAGAAAAGTGAGGGTCTGGAGTAGGCGATAGAGCAAGACATGGAATATCAAGAAAGAGAAAGAGAACAAAGAAAGAATCAAAAAAAAGGGAACGAAAGAAGAAATAGAGAGACAGATAGAAGGAAAGAGGAAGCGAGAATTAGAGAGAAAGAGTGAAAGGCATCACAGAGAATGAAAGATAGAAAGAACGAGACCGAGAGAGAAATACAAAAAGAGAGTAAGAAAGAAGTAGAAATAAACAAAGACAAAAATAACGATATACAAAAAGCAGAGAGATGAGTGAAAAGACTCACAGGGTCCCTTGTACAGAGCCGTCCACTTCTACCTTGAACACCGCACCGTGCGGCAAGCGCTCCACGGAGCGCCTCTCCCGGACGCTTCGGAAACTAGCGCGCAAGCGCAATGACAGCTGTAGGCGCGGCCTTCACCGCGTAGTCTGCTAAAACGGGGTGGCTCCACCGAATTACGCTTGCTTTGCGGTGAAGCGAGCATCGCTCTTGCTATGTGCGCACGCAAATTGAGAAGCCGGCGCGGTTTTCGAGAAGCGCAGCGACTGTGCATTTTCTGCAAGCGATCGTACAAATAATAAACCTCGGCCTATACATGAGCAAAATTTTGAAGCCGCGCTGGCAGTGCCACAACTAAGCTATTCAGAGGAGCAGATAGAATATTCCCGCAGCTGACACGACTGTTTTGATCAACCCAAAGTAGGGCGCCGCAAAGTTGCACGTTGAAAATATCCTCTCAGGCATCAATCTATGATGCGTCGCCTTTCGTCTTCCGGCACTTTCGGCATTGTCCTTCAGTCGGGAGGCAATACTCGGAATGAAGTACTACCGAACATATGCAGCCCTTTTATCACGAAGCGATAAAAAAAAGGTAAGTTTGACGGCGCTACGAATTCAAGGTTTACAGGAAATTTGCCGCGGCGTGCTAACGTTTTGAGCCAAGAAGGATATGAAGCGATACGCGGGCCCTGTGTCGCCCAGAGACAAAAAGGGAGTGAATGCTTTATTCTGCGCCTGCTCAGAGAAGTAAAGATTTGTCATCGGCGCTTCTTTGGTGCACTGAATGACCCGTATGAGTTCAGCTGGAAACTTGATTAGAACGTTTCTTAATTTGTCTGCATAATGGCACGAAGAAGCACGGTTGCAATTGAGCAGTACATAAGGGCGGAATATTGGCGAGTTAAATTCTGTAGCACATGAAAGCAGCGCTATTGATAACAGCCGAGTGTTATAATATCAGTTCTCGAAGACAAGCGGACTGGTCACATCCTTTTGTTTACAGGTGAGTAACAAATCAAAATTTTCAAACATTGCAAGATGTTATGTCAGGCCTTACACGGATATATTCATCACCAAATTTGCGGCGCTCAAATTTGGGCTGAGCAAAAACCGTCGTGTGAGCTGCGCGGGAATATATTCTATCTGTTCCGCTGAATAGCTTAGTTGTTGCAGTGCTAGCGCGGCTTGAAAGTTTTGCTCATGTATCAGGCGAGGTTTATTACTGTACGATTGCTTGCAGAAAAGGCACAGTCGCTGCGCTTCTTGAGAACCGCGCCGGCTTCTCGATTTGCGTGCGCACATGGCAAGAACGATGCTTGCTTCACCGCAAAGCAAGCGGAACTCGGTGGAGCCGCGGCGCTTTAGCAGACGACGCGGCAAAGGCCCCACCTACAGCTGTCATTGCGCTTGCGCGCTAGGTTCCGAAGCGTCCGGGAGAGGCGCTCCGCGCGGAGCGCTGGCCGCACGGTGCGGTGTTCAAGGTAGAAGTGGACGGCTCTGTACAATCGCCTAATATGACTCGAAGGCGAAAGCCATTTTTTACAGCGAAAGCTGCTATGAGATCACAATAAGGGTGGCGCAGTTGTCCGCCGCCGCCTGAGTCCGTAACCGCTATCGCTCGAAATTGTTCATGATGGAACGGGGTACGAACCTGGGTCCGCTTCGTGCCAGCCCGGTATTCTACCCCTAAACCAAGCTGGTTCTCGAAAGCCCTGCGCACAAATATCCTATACAAGCGTTATGTCGGGAAGGAATCGCGTTAACATACGCAACCAGACGTCACAGAATGCGAATTGTGTAACCAGGTATCACAAAATATAAATTACATTATGAGTTGAATACTTCGAACCCATCACAAATGGCTCAGCCAGAATTCTTCCTCGTCATCAGCCCCCGAGTCAATTAATGTAGTAGTGGGTACCTTGGAAGCGTACTTCTATTAGTAGCCCCAACAGAGTTTGCAACGGGTTCTAGAAATGACACTCTTCCTGCTTTCGCTGCACTTTCCGCGCAAGGTCTGGCGTTTTTTTCTTTTTCTTCACAGTCGATGTATTGATCCCCCCCCCACGCGGACCCCCGAAAGCCTTCTGCCCCTAACGTGGTTTTGCATTGCCTCCAAGATGGCAGGCATTGCAAGCTTTCTGTTCCTCACGCTGATTTTTTTGGTTTTTGCCAGTCGATCTGCAACGCCCTCCTACATCGCCCCCCTCCGAATATTTTCCGCACCTAACGTAGTTTTGCAGTCTCCATATCGGAGGCGTTGCAAGCTTTCTGCATTTCACCTTCTCTAGCGCTGCCTCCATGATCGGCCCACGTTAGGCCAAGCAATGACGTCGTGTGCTGACGTCATCGCTATGTGACGTCATGATGACGTCGCAGTGACGTCATAATGACGGCACGCATTTCATAGACCTGCGACGCCATAAGAACGTGACACGATGACGTCATGTCGTGACGGTGATTGTTTGCATCACTCGTGTTGACGACGCCATCGCGGGCCGCCGATTGTCAATTTTCGTCCTCGGTGAGGCGTCTAAGGCTTTCGCCTTAAAAGAAAGAGAGGAATAAAGAAAGAGAAAAAATGAAGGGAAAACAAAGAGAAATGAAGGCCACCCAGCTCCGCACTTCCTTCAGGCTTAGCACCACTGGTGCGAAGCTGCCTTGATTTTTTTTTTTTACTTAGCATACATGTCCTACTGCTTCAGTCTTTACAATGCACTGCCTGTGACATAAGTATCTATACTGAAAGTTCTTGCACTCTCAGTATACATACGTATGTATGTATACTGAGAGCTTAGAGACCGAAAACTGGCCCGGACGTTTGATTAGATTCTAGTGGAAATGAAAAGACCACGTAATATAGTGCAGATTCAAACATTGAGTTCGCGAGCTAAGTAGGGCTTATATTTTTAAATCGTGTTTAAAAGTAACAAGAACCGCTTTGTCGTGCAGTCTAGCGGAAGAGCCTTGAAGCTCGATTATGAAGGTGATTACATTTGCTGTACGTAGTCACGTAGCCAGATGCTGCCATGTGCGCCATAATTAGTCCGCAAACATTAACAAACATTGTGTTGGTAATGGTTAAAAGCTTTACCATTAATGAGGAGCCAGCTACACATACTAGAACTATGAGAAGCTCCTCCTATTTTGGGGAGATAAGAATGTGATGTTGACAACAATAAGCGATGATTCATTACGTTTCTACCTCAGCAACGCTGCCTACCTTCACGGAAAAATGGAGATTACAAGCGGAAAATGCCTGCCCAACTAAGCCTTGCTATGGAAAAAAAGAAAACGATCTTTAAGTGAAGGGACCTAAACTATCCCAAGCTGAGTGCATACTACTAAGTAATTGTGTAAGCGAAGAAAAATGGACACGTGTGCTGGAAAGCAAGGCTCGCAAAAGTCCATTTAAGAAGCTCATAGAAATTCGCTTCTCTAAGAAATAAAGAAAGCTGCAAACAAAGAAAATTCCAGAAATAAACACCGTGCTGAAAATCTCCATATGAGAGGCATAGCAAGCTCTACAGTGAACGTAGCTGATGCTGGAAGAATGTAATGGATGTCCATCAGCACTGTGATAGCGTGTGACGTGGCCTCCTGCCGTTCAGCGCGATGGGCATCCACTGCGCATTTTCTGTTTGCGGGCAATGCCAAACCTCCAGTTCATATCAGCACTGAATGCAACGGCATCACATTCACAAGCCAGGCGAGGATGAAATAACAAATCCTTCGCTGCCCGTGGCCACGCTTTCGGAGAGG
Organism: Rhipicephalus appendiculatus; assembly: GCA_030522465.1. Classification (NCBI taxonomy): domain Eukaryota; kingdom Metazoa; phylum Arthropoda; class Arachnida; order Ixodida; family Ixodidae; genus Rhipicephalus; species Rhipicephalus appendiculatus. The sequence goes on along the minus strand of JALIZH010029483.1, from coordinate 14,759 downwards.
GCATTGCGGAGTGCAGCGGAAGCGGAAATGACATAGCTGAGCTGCAAGGAAAGAGATGGAGCATCTCTAGTCGCTGAAATATTGCGCCGCATTGAAGTTGAGGTCCATGATGAAAAGCTTCCGCAGCAGGATGGTCAGTTGCTTCGAAGCTGCGAGGTACCATATAACATTAGAACTGCAGGGAGCAGGGCGTGGTGTGTGTGCATTGTGTCCTTACTCAGATTGCTGCGAGATTTTGCGGAACTTTCACAAATTTGTTCTAAAATACCACAGAGCAACGAGGTTGTTGAAACACTGCGCCTGCTGTGGGCTGTTTCTTACTACCGCTATATAGTCCTTTATTCTCCCCAGGGACCATATGCACGCAGTGCCTTCACTGCTCCTTAGTAATATGAATGAATGACTTAATTTGTTTACCGCAGTGCGTTTGCTTTTACCGCAATGCAGAAGATCAATCCATGAGCCTCTCGCCTCTGGCTACAGAATGCGCTAATGCTATATGGTCGTGCTTCCTGTGCGTTTATTTAGTTGGAATTAGCAGCGAAAATGTTGGCGGGAAATGGTAAACACCGACCAATGGTTGAAACAAAAACAGAAATGAAACGCCATTTCTATTTTTGTTTCAACGATTGGTCGGTGCTTACTATTTCGCGACATGAATTTTCTCGACCAGACGGGTTTCCGTCGAACCCTGGGCTTCACCTCAAAATTTGTGCTGACATACTATAGAACACCTTAACAATGTTTAATGGAATAACTTAACGGAATAGCTTCATAACGGCGGTTGACGTGACGGCGAGTTAATGTCGATTGGTCTGGCGTTTTCTACGTTTAGCGGCAGAGCGGTCAGGAAACACCGCTGCTTGGAATCACAGCACCGCTACCAGTACTGTAAGAAAAAAAAAAAGAAAGAGTCCCTTAGACTCTTTTTGGAAAGTTTTGGCTTGCCACGTATATGATTCTCTTTAAGGAGACACCTCAACTCTCTTCAGCGGTCACTATACTCTCTCCTGAGAGTCATGTGACCCACAAACAAGAGAGTTAAAGTGCCTCTTTAAAGAGAGTCATATACGTGACAAGTCAGGACCCCGAAAGGAGTCACACATACTCTTGCTTCTTTTAGTTGACTGAACGTGATTGCAGCAACCAACGTGATTGCAGGAGTTACACTTTAGGCGTTGTTGTTTTCTTTGCGAAAGCACGCGTTACATCAAATAATTGGTGAATCGTGGGACTACAATAAACTTGCACAAGTGGGACGTCATGAAGTAACCACGGTGTTATTTTGGGAAGTATTACGCCGTTCGTGGCTTGTAAACGAATTATACTGGGTTAGCCATGGCTACTGCGAAACCAAAAGCTCTACTGGCGTGGGACTGAGTATATACGTATGAAGGCTTCGGCTGCAGGTGATGTAACTTGCGCGCACAAAGTTCGGCCTGAAGGAATGGTGCTCTTTGAAAAGAGTGATTGGATTTAGATGCTTTAAACAGGGTGTCGAACCATATCTGAACCAAAAAAAATGCCCCCCACCTCCCCGAAGGGAATCGTGAGGAAATGCGAATGCATTTCGCGCGCGCTTCACTCCAATTTGTATATGGTGGTTGTGGTTCGAAGAAGGAAAAGGCGCCTAATTTCTGCAGCCCGGTCGGGAGCACGGCGCAGCACCTGTTTTTTTTTTTTTTTTTTTTTTTTTTTTTTTTTTTTTTTTTTTTTTTTTATCGTGGTAGCTCCGCTGAGCTCCCGCGATGCGAGCGCCCTCACGCGCCAGAGCGCGCTCCTCCTCTCCACTTTGCTAGGGGCGAGGATAAGCGCGCGCGCCCGCAGCTTTTGCTATGGGAGAGAGAGAGAGCGGAGAGATAACACCTGCCGGCGCGCGGACACCTCCTCAACCTATCCTCCTCCCCGCGGACAACGCCGGCCAACGCCGGACAACGCCGGAAAACGCCGGATGCCTGACATAGCCCGACTATGAAATGCATTCGCATTTAAATCCAAACCGAGGATCCACGCCGACAACCGTACTGAAATCTTAGCTGAAACTGAACTAGAAACCAAACCAACGTTTTCAGAACGTGCCTAAAGCTGAACGGACTTGAGGACAAAGGATACATGGAACATGAATACGAAAACATTAAGGCAGCTTCACCCTAGTGGTGCCATGCCCTGAAAGAAGTGCGGAGCTAGGCAGCCTTCTTTGTTTCTCTTTGGTTTTCTGTTTCTGTCCTCTCTTTCTTTCTTGTTCTCTTGTCTAGTCTTTTCTGTGCTTTTCTCTTTTCTTCTATTTATTTCTATTTTTCTTCCTATTTTCCCTTTCTTTTTCTCTCTTTCTATTCCTCGCTTGCTTCCGTTTTACACATGGTTTTTGAGGTGAAGTGCTTTATTTTTCTTATACACAAACACACATAAAATTTTGTGGACCGATAGCCAGGAAAGGCTAGTTCCCGGTCCAGTGTTAAAATGCAAACAGACAGGTCAGTTACAGAGTTTAACAGAACGGTATTCAATAACATATAATAATTAAAACAAACATTATAGTCCTCGTAAACAATGTTTTTCACAAAGTATACCTAGTTAGTCAATGTAGGGTTCGTTATATATCATGGTTTTCAATAAAAAAAGTATATACTAGACTGCTTGAAGTTGCCTGCGGTTTTAACCTCTAGGGGTAGCATATTCAAGATTCTTGTTCCCCTGAATTCAATTAATCTTTCGCCGTATACATTATGGCAGTTAGGTAAATTCAGGTTGCCTTTTAGAGCGTGTCTCGTGTTGCGTGTTGGAAAAGAAAAGAGATCACGAGGAATTAGGAAAGTTGGTATACAAAATGTTATCAACTGAAATTGATATTTTGTGATTGCCAAGAGCCTTTACCGATAACACATGACGAGTTTAGAAAATGTCATGAGTTATATCATTGCTGCTGTTTGGAAGACTAATTATTTTTAGTGCCCTATTCTGTAATGTTTCTAAAGGTCTTGTAAGTCACGCCCCATGAATCTAAACAATAGCCATTATGGCTATGACAAAACGCGTAGTAAAGGGATTTCAGTATTTATGAAGGGAAATATTGCGTTGCTTTTATGAGGTAATAAGACCCGTACGCGACCTTCTTGCACATGTTCTGAATATGCTCTTCCCATTGTACATGTTGGTCAGATATGACGCCCAGATATTTAATCTTGTTGTAATGTTGTCGTGAGCTCAACAGGCTACAGTTTGTTATGCTATGTGTAGTTTTGGCTGCGCTAATATCATCAGCAAGGTGATTGAAGAACACGAGGAAGAAGACTTGTCTTTCGCACGAGCGCGCGCTCAATACGCTACAGCTGGCCATGCAATATGTGATTTTGCTTGCGTTACGCCAAGCGACGACGAACGCAATCGACAGCCTGGCCGCCCTAAGTGCTCCGCACCTAAAAAAAAAAAAATAAGTCTAAACAACTGCTCATGCATTACGACAATGGCCAAACAGAAAGCCATTGCTTAAATTTTTTTATTTTGATGCAGAAAGAAGGAGGCCTGTACAGTCAGCGATAACAATAATTACAATAATTCTTGTTGTTTGTCGAGTAAAAGCGCGCGAATTTTCACGGCATTATGAACTAATGAGCACGTTAGAGCGCAAGGCAGTGTTAAAGGCTTGACAACTGATTACTGGTGACTTTGACACTCGCGGTAGTAGAAACAAAGAATGAAAAAAAGAAACACAAGTGATGGAGCTATACTTGAATTACGCCCTTCGCGAAACGCGAGCCGTACAAACAGGCGGACAACAGCGAAGTCAGCTACCACAGTGCTCTCCAGACACCCTCATCCCCAGCAGTGCTAAGAGCACAGGTGAATTCGTAAACGAGCTTCCGCTCGTTAATTAAGCCAACTCTGTCGAGATAAAATGGGAAGAGAGAATGCACTTCACCCATACGAAACTCGGGAAGTTCATAGCTTTGTTCCAGTCCCGTGAAAAAAAAAAAAGACCAGTCCGTCTAATCATACTGGGTAGCACAGTCTATATGCGACTAGATGCGGCTGGTGGAAGAGGAGAAACAATTTTACACAGGCAAGCCAGCTGCGCGCCTGCATACGCATGACGTACTCACAGCGTAGAAGAAACAGTATAATTGAATGCGTCGTGGCTGAGCATGTTTAAGTACGATGTTTCAATGACAGTGCGGTAGACATATACTTGATGTATCTTTCAATTGGGGTACTGCCAGTTCTTGAAGGCTTACGGGAAATCCTAATACATTACTAGTAGCCGAGTTTCGAGGCTTATTGATCCCCCGAACTCGATCTTCCGCGGCGCGTGTTTGTGTTTCAGCTCCAACTCCTTCTACGCAATAACAGACCCCGCTGTTATTAAGGCGAAAGCCTTTTATGTCTCATGCTCACGTCCGTCGAACGGATTCATGGGGCGTGACTTACAAGACATGCATGCGTCCGTCCGTATCCGGCCGTTCGCCCATCCGTCCGTTCGTCGGTCCGTGTCCATCCGTCCGTCCGCCCGTGTCCGTCCGTCTGTCCGTCCGTGTACGTGTCCGTCGACTTGGACGCGTCCGTCCGTCCGTCCGTCTGTGTCCGTGCGGCCGTCCGTGTGTCCGTCCATCCGACCGTCCGTCCGTCCGTGCTCGTCCGTCCGTCCGTCCGTCCGTCCATCCTTGTCCAACCATCCGTCCGTCCATCCGTCCATCCGTGCCCGACCATCCGTCCATCCGTCCGTCCATCCGTGTCCGTCCGTCCGTCTGTCCGTCCATGTACGTCCGTCCGTCCGTCCATACGTCCGTGCCGTGCGTCCGTCCGTCGTTCCCCCCCGTCCGAGCCCTGGCCCGGAGCTAGGTGGCCGCCGGGGTGCGCAAACGGATGCCGGTCGCGTCGGACTCTACAGCGCTCGCGCTTTGCTTGCGTAGCGTCGCTGTGCCAAGCGTTTGGAATCATTATGACCGACGCCGTCTCAGTGGACACAGGCGTTCGGGCAACACACTTTGGAATTTACAAAGGGTCCGTCAATTTAAGAGCTGGAACGCGGATGGCCTTTGCACGATGCGCATAGCGCGGGAAAATACGAACGCATGCGAACGGAGGAAGATTAGTCTCGCGTCTCGCTTCGATTCGCGGTAAAAAATTGAAAAAATTAAAAAAAGAAAACACGCACATTCCGTCCATGGCATAGTCAGTCGAATGCCCACAAGCTTTCGCCGAACACGCTTTGGAATGTACAAAGTGTCTTGAATTTTTTTTATTTGATTTTAACATACTGCACGCTCAAACAGCGTTCGAAAGAGTGGTTACAGAGGTATAAAAAAAAACGAGAAAATGCAGTCATAAACAGGAATGGTTTACACTGTAGTAACAACGGATTGGATAGTATTACAATTCACAACACTATAAGGCAAGTCGTTCGAGTGAGAGACTACTCAGGAAAAAGAGCGAATATTTGTGTATAATGAAGCGGCTTCAAGATTGTCGAATTGTATTGCTGTGGTAAGTTCTTGATGAGTGTAGGAACGGGTGAATGGTTTTCAACTTTGTTCCGTCGGACCTCTGATATTTCACCATGTTAGCTTAGTCTATGCCCCTCCAATTTTCATTCTGTGGATTCACGCTTGAAAAAAAGAAAAAAAAAAGAAAAAAAAAGTCCCTTCTGCTTTAAAAAAAATATATCAAGCTTACTTACAACAGCAAGGAAGAATATAAAACCCTGACTTATAAAACTAGTTTAAACGAAAGGGCGCCAAAATGAATTCGATAGAAACAAATTCGAATTTTATATGAAGTTATGCTAGCAGCTAACCAGGCACGGCCTGGCAGCGATCTCCGCTTAGGAAACCAACGGCTTTGCTAATAAAGTTGTTTACTACTATGTGGCATCCAACTTCGCGTAACTAGACAGAACGCCAGCAAGGAGTAACACGGCCACAGCAGAGAGCGAGGTGACGGTCATGCTGTCTGTCGCCTGAACGCGAAGATAAGCGGTAAGAACGCAGCACGTACAAAGCTACACACCGTCCATTAATGTCTGTCAAATTAAGGATGCTCATGCGTTCACTGATCGACAAAGCTGAAAAAAAAAAAGAGTGCATTTCGAATCTCTAGCCCTCAGAGTAAATGGAAACGCATGCATTTGAGGGGAAAATTATCCTTGCACCGTAGCGTTGCTTCTTGCAATTGGAAAATATGGTCACCATCAACTAGAATGTGCGCGAAAGAGGATGGAAAGGAAAAACAAAAGGTGGAAAAAAAAAACGTACTAAAACGACAGAAAAAACGAAGGAGATAAAAGGTCCATTCTTTGTGCCTGAGCAAAGAAAGATTTTTCTTGAAAAGCGCCGACCCATACGATACTCCATAAAAAAACAGTTACAAAAGAAAGTGGGTTGAAGGCAACTAAAGAACAGGAGACCATCAGAAAGTGCTTGATATAGCGATGAGTGTTCCTCACTGCGTTTGGTCCATTGCGCTCAACTAACTCTGTATACTTTGTTATTTGTGGAAACATTTTAGCGCTCTCTCGATCAATCCTGCGAATTACTTCCGATTCGCGGACAATCTTCGTTTGCTCTAAAGAAGGAAGTTCCCGACGAGGATGGTGGAAATAGGATAATTTATGATTAAAGAAGTGGGAGAAGGTCTTGAATGAGGTGCAGCCGCGTGGGCCCCGGGATATTTCTTCTAACACACGACATGTCTGGCCGATTTATTAGTAAGCGAAGCGTTTGCAGGTAGTCTATCGCTGCCCTTAAAGTGCACCCCACTATTTGCCGCATTTAAAAACCAAGCGCTTTACCAAGCGTTCTTCAAACACAACGTTTAAAAATGCAACGCGCCCACTGACCCGCGTGCGCGAGCCCGCTACGGTGGTCTAATGGTTATGGTGCTTGTCTGCTGACTCGCAGGTCGCGGGATCGAATCCCGGCCGCGGCGGCCGCATTTTCGATGGGGGCGAAAATGCTTGAGGCCCGTGTGCTTAGATTTAGGTGCACGTTAAGAACCCCAGGTGGTCGAAATTTCCGGAGCCCTCCCCTAAGGCGTCTCTCATAATCGTATCGTGGTTTTGGGACGTTAAACGCCAATAATTAATGTTATTATTATAGATCACGCACACTCACTAACGCGTGCGTAATTAACAAAAAGAAAAGTGACCCGGTTATCATCAGGGCCCGTATTGGAGGAAAGCAAAACTTGTTAAGGAAGTAGTGTTCCTACTGATGTTGGCACCACGTTAGAACGAGAACTTGTTGTAAGCTAATTTGAACGTTGACCAAACGTGGCTGCATTAAGCTGCGATTCCATCACGCTTTGTTGTAGGTCAACCATCACGCTTTGTTGTAGGTCAACAAATGACAACTATTGACCATCCTATTTTGCAACCTCAATGTATAAATTATGACGTGTACACACAAAGATATCCTGGCCTTCTCTTCGGCAACTGTCGCACAACTAGCCATGCCCTATGCATATACGAGAAGGAATGTATATGCTCCGGAAGTCACACCTATCGCGCGGCTGGCGCGACACGTGCTGCGCACCAGCCATGCGCGTGGCACAAACATGGGCTTCAAAAGGAGCATTCAGTACAGCCAGCAACGGACCGGCATGCACACGCGCGGTGTGCCCCCCCCGCCTGGCGTAGGTGTCGTGGGCGGTGTCGTGGCCCGTGAGTTCCTGGCGTTTTCATTTAATATTTCTATTAGAATAATTCTATGAGTTTCTGCATCAGATGCGGCGATTCTTTTGGGCAGACGGCCTGAACCCCTTCAATGCATAGCCTTACACTTCTGAAAAATGTGTAATGTCGAAAGAACCGAAACTTCGGCATAATTGTAATTTCCATAACTTTGCGTCGCATAGGTGTGGGGCACAAAAATATTAATAAAATTGCCTCCCCCAGGATGATCTGACGAATTCAATGTTTGTTTTTCATTTTTCAGGGACTAAAGGTGGACATAGAAGAAAATTCAGGAAGCGCTGTCGCCACGCTATTTAGTGGACACCGAACTCCGGGACCACCAACACTAAGGTATGAAGACATGGTGTCCGCGGGCTCAATACTCAGACATAAGGCAATAATGTAACCAGGCAGAAAATAAGCGAAATGTACATGTACAGCAGAATATGCAGCCACCCGCAATATTGCGAATCCACACACGGGCTTAGGAGCATCTTCACTATCTTTCTTTCGTTGCACCCTCGAGCTCAGGAGAACCAAACTGTCCCACTACAATACTACCAAATAAGGATAAAGAACATACATCAAACCCATAATAATCTAGCCCTGATATAACCCTTCGAACAGTACATTGGCTACATTCTAAAAGACAGGGCGTGCAAACATGGACATAAGAAGAGAGTCGGGACACCACAGGACTTTGTGGTGTCCTGACTTGCTTCTTGTGTTTGTCTTTTAGACTGAATACGTAGCAACTAGCTCAGCTCTCTCTTATTCCAAACATTGGTAACGTTATTGCATCCACATCGTTCTTTTTTATCCCCGACCTCGATTACTGCGCATGCAATCACTGATCAATAATGAAGTGCAAAGGGAATAAAGCGTTGTCGCAGGAGGGCATATGCGAGATAGAGGTGTGCACGGGCTCCGTTAAGCCCGAAAGCCCGAGCCCGGCCCGGTCCGCGGGCTCGGGTAGGCCGACGTCTTCTCATCTCGGGCCCGGGCCGGGCTCGGGCCACTTAGTTTTTTTATCGGGCAAGCCGGGCCAGGTGCAAAGCCCGTATCAAGGCCAAAATATAGACGCTGTGCCGGAATATTTTTCCTGCACGTAGCGATGAACACGCAAAATGAACTTTGTGATCATCTATCCATCATCCACCTGTCCTGCATCTGAGGTACTAAACTTCTGGAAGAACAAGCAGTCTGAATATCCCAAGCTCGCTATGCCTCAGAAAAAAGATATTGGCAATGCCGGCTGCCAGTGCGAGCAGCGAAGGGAACTTCACAGCGGTGGAAGATGCGATGCAGGAACGCCGCATCTCACTGAAGCCCGAATCATTGAACAAGCTTGTTATTTTGACACGTCATTTTGCAATCTGTGTGTACATTGACTATAACATGTTGCTTGCTTATGTTTCACTTTGATATATTGAATAAAATGCCACATTATTGGTAAGCGATATCTTGTCTCCGCTGCAAACCTACATAATAGCGGGACGCACCGGGCCGGGCCCGGGCTTTTGTTATTGTACGTCGGGCCAGGCCGGGTGGGCTCGGGCGGTCCTTCAATGCAGTCGGCGGGCCCGGGTCGGGCTCGGGCTCGGAAATACGGCCCGTGCACAGCTTTAATGTGAGATACCAAAGGAAGCTGAATGAGTGAAAGCCGACTATCTGACGTATCCGTAGCGTTCGCACAGCGACAAAACCGGCGACCTCAGTGGAGTACTTGTACCCAGCATGCAACGCTGGCTACTTATATATATAATGCTGGCAAAGTATATATAATGCTTTGTGAGCAAGCTTCAAGCATCTCGTAGAACGTACAATTCTCAGTTATTTCGTTCTTTCCACTATCATTGACCTTCCTTTTGCTTAAACAGCGTTTCAGAAAGCATAAATGCATCACGGTCGTGTACTTTTCAATCTGGAGTTTATCCATCACTGAAAATACACCACGTAATTTGGGAAATGCTGCAGACATTCTAAATAAAGCTGTTCATTTCCCTTAATCTTCATAACTGAATATCGGTTGTTTTAGTTACGTGATTGGTACTCGTCATGCGCTCAAAGCATGAGCAACCAATGATTTGCGCCCTTGCAGCAACGGCAGCACACCTACAGCCCTTCAAAAGAAGGGAAGGTAAAAGGGAAAAAAACTTCCCCATCTCCCGCTAAAGGGAATCATGTGTGGATGCGAAGCAGCGGGGAGATGGCTGGCTTGAGCGGGAGAAACGGCGCCGCTCTCATTTCACGGCAGTGGTCCGGGCGCTCATCGCGGCGCTGCGCAGGAGAGAGAATGAGGCGCGCGCGCTCCGTCATTTTTATACCGTGGAACTACCGTGGCACCCCCCAGCGGAGTATGCAGCTGTCGCACCGCCTGTCGTGCGCGCCGCTCCGTAGAGTAGAGGATTCCTAGAGGGGAGGACGGGGGGGGACCGTAGGAAAGGAGGAGAGAGGGAGAGGGGACGCGCATGCGCTGTGGGACACGGGCGCCGCTCCGTAGAGGAGAGCATTCCTATACGAGAGAAAGGGGGGAGCGTAGGAGAGGAGAGGGAGGGGACACGCATGCGCTGTTGGGGTGCGGGTCGCGGGACGGAGAAAGCCCCCACAAGCACATGCAAGCAAGATCAAGGAATGTAGTCAACGGGACGCGGGCGCCGCTCCGTAGAGTAGAGGATTCCTAGAGGAGAGAAAGGTGGGGGAGCGTAGGAGATGGGCTGTGGGACGCGGGACGGACAAAGCCCCCCACAAGCACATGCAAGCAAGATCAAGGAATGGCGTCAACGGTACGCGGGCGCCGCTCCGTAGAGTAGAGGATTCGTAGAGGAGAGAAAGGGCGGGAGCGTAGGAGAGGAGAGAGGGGCTGTGGGATGCGCGAAGGAGGGACCGACAAAGCCCCCCACAAGCACATGCAAGCAAGATCAAGGAATGGAGTCAACGGGACGCGGGCGCCGCTCCATAGAGTAGAGGATCCCAGAGGAGAGAAAGGGTGGGAGCGTAGGAGAGGAGAGAGAGGGGCTGTCGTACGCGCGACGCGGGAAGGAGGGACGGACAAAGCCCCCACAAGCACATGCAAGCAAGATCAAGCAATGGAGTCAACATGGGCGACAGACACCACCGGTAGTGCGCGTTATTCTTTGCTTGCACCCACCACCTGCCTAGCCATTGCTAAGCAGCCACTCTGTGCTCTCGGACATGACTCTTGTGACTGTAATGGTGGTTGACGGCCTTATTGTACTACGGTATTCTGGTTCGCATAGTGGCTGCTTCCCTACTTCATGAAGGTGACCGGACACTGAACGCGGGACGCCGGACGCGGGACGCGGGAGGGACGGACATGGCCCCAAGCATAAGATGCTTCGCATCTAAAAAATAGTGTTCACTACCAAAGCACGCCTATGAGCAGACCTTCATCAAGTGAAAGAACACCTCACGCTTCGCTTAACTGCAAATAAGGTGGCAAGAAAACAAAATAAACAGCGTGCATCATAGCCTTTCGACAACGCACGCGAATCCCTCACGTTGCTCTGAACGGATGGTGCTTTCCCACGCAGGTGCATGTACGTGACAAACGCACGCTGGGCGTGGCTTGTAAGCACAGCACAGAGGCGTCGGAAAACGCAATGGGTGTACGCCGCCTTGCTTAATGACCTTGTTTAGTGGGCTCATTAGGCAGCTCAGGGTCCACTTAATGAGTTCATTAGTCGTGTGCGACTGACACGTGTACTTGCATTTGAATAATTCCATCGTTAACGCTCGAGCTGGGATGAAGATCGTCCGCTTGATGGGGGTGTCTCTTAGCACATTCTGACACTAAAATTCGCGAGTTCTTCGTCCTGTCTTTTCTAGTGACACTGTTTCTGCCACGTTGAGCTAGTGCCACTGCACTCCTGCGCTATGTCACAGGCTTTCTCACCATACCACCGCCAATAATCTAGACCCTGTCTCCAATTTCTTGTGGTTAGGAATGAAGATTATGATAGCCAGCACTGAGTAACTTACGGATATCTACCACTTGATTTGCGCCTTCCTTTTTAGTAAGTACTGGTTAGCCTATGAACAACAACAACAACGACAACAACAACAACAAAAGAATGCACTTAAAAGTCAGCCGTAACGAAATCCGCAGCTTAACTGCAGGAGCTGAGACCTTGCTTTTGGTAATGACTTTAACAGATGTCATCTAGGCCATACTGTTGTATACGTACAGTCGTATACATATAATACCATTCGGAATGTCCAACACATCATGATGGTGGTTGTATTTTAGACATGCTTGGTTCACCGTTCGAGACTTATTGGCAGAGCTTCGCATCACGTTTGTCAACAAAGTATGTGCTGTCGCCACGGAAAGAAACGCGAACAGTGGGGCATGTACGCGTTCTTCTGTTGTAATGTGGCTGGCTATAGAAGGAATCTATGGTCGCCCATAATACATTCAAGGACGACTATAACGCCTTTCTTACGGCCACCAAGGTAAGATCGTGATGAAAATAAATGCGAAAAGCTGAACAGTAACGGCATTGCACTGTTCGCTTTTCTTTCCATCGCCTCCCTAAATATTCGCTCATGAAGCCAATGAATAATCATAACACTCTCCGTTATAACATACAACAATTAAACGTAGGATTTCGCGCTCCCTCCTTAAAGACTTCTAAACCCTTTACGGGCCTTACAAAGGCAGACGAACGTACACTCCTCCGCCTTTACAGCGAAACACTGCCGGGCCCGGCCGTTTTAAAACACTTCGTTCCTACCGGTACAGGAAAGTGCCCGCACTGTGCGGAGACATCTCTGCACATCTTCCACATGGTGTGGGCATACCCATCAACCGCGAACTAGCGGAACTTGGGCTTGGGCGAACTGGTTCATGGTCGAACATTTGGGGTGCAGCGCTAAGGAACACACGGACAGAGACGCATAGTAGACTACGTAAAAGTGATCGACGTTGGGCCTACTGGTAAAGCATAACGAAAGGTAAAACAGCGCTTATAAAAACGGGCTCAATACGGGCTCAATAGTTTCTTAGACGAAGCATGATAAAGTTCACGTTTACCTTATAGCTAGTGCTTTATTTCGTTTATGACGAGTTCACCTTTGTGAGCAGTATCACTCATTTTTCAACTTTTTTTATGATGATGTGGACTGCGCATGCACTGGAGGGTTGGTTTTTCTACTTATTGCCTTGCTGCAATAAAACTTGTTGTTAGTAGCGCATCGTGTGTCGTTCCTTCTTGTCCCCGTTTTTTAAGCACTGTTTTACCTTTCGTTACGGTATACTATGTCTCTCTGTGGAGTGTCTCGGCAGCACCCGTCGTGTCTCGTATGTGTCACCGTCCGTGCGTTTCTTAGCTCTGCACTCCGAAAGTTGAACCCCGAACCTCACCCCAAAACCAAACCACGCCCGGGAGGACCGGGAGGCAGCCTTGCTCGGCTGTTCCAACTTTGGCGAGCAAGAAGGTCCTGGTCGACCGAGCCCGAGTCGCGGCGGTCGCAAATAGCTGGTGTAATGAGGAGACCCCCCCTAGTGATTGTCAGGGGTGGCCTCCCCCGGACCACCTCAAACTTCCCTACCTGTTGCACCTTGAAATAAAGTATCTAAAGCAAGCAAGCAAGCAAGCAAGCAAGCAAGCAAGCAAGCAAGCAAGCAAGCAAGCAAGCAAGCAAGCAAGCGAGGGATCGTAGATGCACCTGGCAGGGTAGATTACAACCGCACAATTTTTTCTACGTTGCCTGTGAGATCCACTTCGAAGAAACACACAGTTAGCCCAACAGATACACCAGAGAACACGAACACCGTGGTGCGAGTGGTACTACCGGACACCTATGTTAAAGATTCAGGGTCACCTACAATTTTTGAGTACATAAATTTATTTATTAAATTTATTTATACAAGTATCGGCAGCGCCACGAGGGCATTATTGCATAGGGGTAATTCAGGGGAAAATAGCTACATAGCGAAAATATATGTAAATTCACTTACAAAGATGAAAATATGAGCTAATTACAATGCGGTAGACACAGCATAGAAAAGTGGCAACACATACGAACGAAGCAATCATCTTGAATGCAGGCACAATTTCATCATGAAAAAGAAACGAAACAAAAAAAAAGGTATCAGAAAAATCAAGGAGACAGGTAGTATATAGCTCACGGGAGAGTACAATGTAAAAACGATTGGAACTGGGATAGTGTTTTACAATTAGATATACCCTGAGGAAGTCTGTTCCAATGCAAAATGGTGTGGGGAAAAAAAGAACTTTGAAACAGATTCGTGTGGCAGCGCATTTCCGGAACCTTACACTCGTGATCACAAAGTGTAGAGATGAAGTGAGAAAGGGGGGGGGGGGGAAATGTACAAGTTTTTATTCATTCCTCTCAGATCAGAGTAAATTCGGGAAAAAAAGTTCCAATTACATTGTTAGGCGGCGTTTAGCTAAGGTTTTCCAAACGAGGTGGTCTTTAATTAATCAAATGCTGCTTTTATAGATGAACTTACCAGTGACAAACCTGGCTGGCGATTATGTATACGCTCAAGTTCATCTATAAAACATCAGGTGTCATGGTCCCATGCTGCGCAACCATACTCAAGTATTGAACGAACATTCATATTATAAAGTTGTTCTTTAACGCTTTTGGGGCATCATAAAAATTGCGCCTAATGAGGTTAAGCATCCGGGAAGATTTTAAGGCGACATGTTCATTGTGTCTAGTCCAGGTCAGATTTTCTGAAAAATAAAACCCAAGATATTTGTAGTGTTGTGCCCGCTCAAGTGATATATGATCCAAATAATATTGTAATCTCACAAACGTTTGCGGGTAAAAGACATAAGACGACATTTAGAACTGTTCAAAGACATATACACCATTTGGAGTACCAACTTTGAATTGTGTTTAAATCGGTTTGTAGACTATTAAGGTCGCGTTCGTTTGTTATGTTCCTATAAATGACGCAGTCATCTGCATATAATCTCACATTGCATTGTAGACCCTGTACGATATTACTGATGTAAACCAGAATTAACAAAGGTCCTGAAACAGATCCCTGTGGCACACCTGAGGTAACGGTGTTTTCAGTTGATTTAACACCATT